>PVIJ01014103.1:0-42271 GCA_004024925.1 Scalopus aquaticus | reverse complement strand
ATATATATATATATATATATATATATAAACATTCCCTGGCTTCAAATTACACCACAGAGTTATAGTAATCAAAACAATATATTACTAGAATAAAAACAGACACACTAGTCAATGGAATAGAATTGAGAGTCCAGTAATAAAGTCACACTTAGATGGGGAGTTAATTTACAACAAAGGAGCCAAAAGTATAAAATAAAGAAAGGGAATTCTCTTCAGCAAAAGGTATTGGTAAAACTGAACAGCCAAATGCAAAAGAATGAAACTAGACTGTCGGGAGCGCGCCTGGGCCGCACCACCCAGCCGCGGAAATCCCCACCCGGCAGCTGCTGAGGGCATGGACACCTCGTGCCTCCGCTTGTGCGCTGGGGTGTGCACGTGGACAGAGTGCGGATTGGACACTTGCGCTGACATTTATCGTGATTGGCTACGTGAGACCTGACCTTTATGGTGATTGGCTCGCTAAATGTATAAATGTAGAGGGATCCCGGAGGGAGGAGGAAAAAAGAGGAGAAGAATAAAAGAGGAAGAATAAAGAAGCTTGCTACTCCACACCTTTGAGTCGTTCTTGCGGGTCAAGCGCGACACTAGACCACTATCTCACACTACATAAAAAAATTAACTCCAAATGGATTAAAGACTTGGAAAGTAATACCTGAAACCATAAAATACACAGGAGAAGATAATCAAAGCACTCCCTGACATTGACTTCAATAATGTCTTTGGGGGATTTACCCAAATCAAAAGCAAGGGAAAGCAAAGCAAAGATTAACAAACAGGACTATATCAAACTAAAAAGTTTCTGCATATCATAAAAACAAAAAGACATCCTACTGAGTGGGAGAAAATATTTGCACATCATACATCCAACAAAGAGCTAATTATCCAAGATCCGACAAAGAAATCATACAGCTCAGAAACAAGAAAACAAATAATTCAATTAAAATGGACAGAAGAGATAAACAGACACTTTTCCAAAGAAGATATACAGATGGCCAACAAATACATGAAAAATTCTCATCATCACTTGTCATCGGGGAAATGCAAATCAAAATCACAATGAGATGCCATCTCATATGTGTAAGAATGGCCTATCTCAGAAAGATCAGGAACAACAACTATTGGTGAGGACATGGGACTGCAGATTGGTCCAGCCCCTATAGAAAACAGTAGGAAGGTTTCTTGAAATATTAAAAACAGATCTACCTTATGATCCAGCAATCCTTCTCCTAAGTAACTACAAGGATGAAAAATCAATAATTTGAAGGGATATATACACTCCTGTTTATTGCAGCACTATTCACAATAGCCAAGTTATGAAACAACCTAAATGTCCAGTGACAGAGCAGTGGATTAAGAACATGTGGTCCAGGGCCTCCCTGGTGGTGCAAGGGGTTAAGTCTCAGCACTATGAAGCTATCCGTAGCCACTGCAGCACAAGTTTGATCCCCGGCCAGGGAGCTTCCCACATGTTGCAGCAGACCTCTCCTGCCTCGCCCTCTGCTCCCCTCAGCAGCGTACTTCAGTAGATCTGCCTGTTCTGCTCCCCACTCTGTCTCTGATGAATCCTCTCGCATCCCACAGCTCTGGCATATGCCCCAGTTCTTGTATGCATAAATAAATAAATCTTTAAAAACAAAAAGAATGTGTGGTCCATACAAAACAGCAGAATATAACTCGACTATAAGAAGAGGTGAGGTCTTGCCATTTGCAACAACATGGATGAAACTGGAAGGTATTATGTTAAGTGAAATAAGTCAGAAGGAAAAAGACAAATACCAAATGATTTCACTAACGATAAGTAAAAATGAGCACAGGAAAAACTATAACTACATGGAGATTAAACAACATGCTGCTTAATAGAAATTGTATAAAAGAGGAACTTAAAGCAGAAATTAAAAGTATCTTGAGACGAGTGCAAACCATAATACAGATTTCCAGAATGTATATGAAAAACAGTTTTAAGAGGGAAGGTAATTGTAATACAGGTTCATATTTAAAAGCAAGAAAGATGCCAAATATAAAAGCTTGTATCACATCTAAAATAACTTGAAAGAAGGAACAAATAAGACCTAAATTTAGAGGAAGAATTGAAATAATAAAAGTAGGAGTGGAAATAAATGAGATTACACAAAAAAATCAATGAAACTAAGAGCTGGTTCTTTGAGAAGATAAACAAAATAGATAAACCACAAAATTGTAGTAAATCAAATTCAACAGTGTATCATAAGAATTAGACACTACGATAAAGTGGGATTCATCCCAGAGATGTTTTAATATAGGTAGATCAATTAATGTATACACTATATCAATAAAAGCAGATATAAATATCATAAGATATTATCACTAGAGGCAGTTGAAACATTTGATAAGATTTACTACCCATTTATGATAAAAACACTAACCAAATCTACATCAATATGATAATACCGTATATCACAAACCAATAGCCGATATAATCCTCAATAGCGAAAAACTGAACGCTTCCCTGATGTGATCCTGTATAAGACAAAGATGCCCCTTGTCATCTCTTTTGTTTAACTTTGTACTAGAGGTTTGGGCCACAATACCCTGGTCAACAAATTTTTACTAAAGTCATGTTACTGAAATAAAAGTAGATATTCCCTATCAATTTGTATGTCCTCAACACGAATACGACAGTCAAATTCTAATTTTGGCTCTAGTTTTTTTTTGTAATCTGCAATAAATTGATGTTTACATCCGAAATGCATGCCAATAGTAATAGGCCTTCGGTTAATACCTGTAAAAAATCAAGTCACAGACTACTTCTTAGATTTCTTCGCTTGTCTCTGGTACAACTGTTGAGGAATAGAATAGATGGAAGACGGTTTCCATCGTGCAAAAGCGCAACCTTAAGACTCAGTTTTGAAGAGTCTAGAAATAGTCTCCATTCTTGTGGGTCATGAGTGATTTCTAAGGCATTCATGAGGCCCTCAATATCAGAACAGATTATCAAAGTATTTTCCTTTCTGAAGAAAGGCTCCAACAGCTGGTGGTGCTTTCGACAGAAAGTAATTGTGATATCTTCTTCTAGAAGATTCCATTGTTGGGGTCTGGATCCTAGCAATTCTGCCTTGTTCTTGGATAAGTCCAAATCACGAACCAGGTCATTTAGTCCTTCCTGTGTTAGTCTGTGTGTGGTTGATGATGCACCACAGTGAAAATCTGGATCACTGCATGCTGTTGGAACAGGAGAAGAACAGGTCGGCTCACCCTTGTCCTCATCAGATGAATCAAGAGAATATTCTGCTGTAGGTTCTGGAATAGGAAGTCCCTCACCATGTGGAACTGGTATCAACTCAGACGAATGTTTGGTAGACTTATTCGCGACTTCTCTTGCTTCGTTATTCCACCAGAAAGAGGAGGAAACAAACAGAAGTAACAGTCTTTGATGTGGTTGCTTGGCTCTCGCCACACCATGGGGACTGCAAATGGCATTGATGGTCTTTTGCCATTTAACCACTGTGACAGCTGTGTCGTCCATGTAGCACAGCATGTATACGGGGCCCAAGGCTTGTCTTGGTCACCAGCCTTGCATCTGAAGTAAAGATGACAAGCCTTCTTCACTTGAGAAGTGATACTTTTCTTCTGGTTGGCAAATGTCACTTCCCTGCAAATAGAGCAGAAATTGTCCACGCTATTAACGCACTTCTGAGGCATTACTGTTCTGTATTGTGCCTAAATGGATAAAATAAAAACAGTTCTATGGAACAGTAGCTTAAACTGTCTCACACAAAGTCTGAAATATTTTCAGTGCTCAACTTTTCCAACAGGGCTCTATATAGTGCACTGCTGACATCAGCTTCCTTCAGCAGCCGCCTAGCGGTGGTATTGCATTGCATCAGAAAATGATGCAATCAACTCTGGATGATGTGTGCATGATGGTATCATGCAATGCGATGCAATATGACATCATTCTAGGCTGATTTAGGATGTTGTTGCAGTCCTACTGGATAAATTTACACAGTGAAACAGAAAATGAATTATATGAAATCTCTTCAAAACAAGAGCTAATAAAAAATTTTCAGGGTTATAGTCATGTTCAGCACACCAAGATACTACAGATTAGGGCCTTTTTAAGTCAGTAACGATCTCAATGTTGACCAGTGTTATCTAACTTCAAACTTTACTATAAAGCAACAGTATTAAAAACAATATGAAATTGGCTTAAAAATAGGTACATGGGGCCTCCCCAGTGGCGCAGCGGTTGGGCACTGCACTGTGGAGCTGTAGGCAAGTTCAACGCCCGACCAGGCAGATTCCTACATGGCACGGCAGACCTCTCCTGCCTCGCCTGCTGCTCCCCTCAGCTGTGTGTTTCTGTCAATCTGCCTGTTCTGCTCCCCACTCTGTCTCTGGTGAACCCTCTCGCCGCCCCACACCTCTGGTCTGTACCCCAGCTTGTATGCATAAATAAATAAATCTTTAAAAAATATATATACATGACCAAAGGAACAGAAGGAAACGTCCAGAAATAAATCCACACATATGTCAGCACCTAATCTATGTTAAGACATCTGTGACCATAATATGAGGAACAGTCTTTACAATAAATGGTCCTGGGACAATTGGAGAGCCACATATAAAAGAATGAAGCTGGACTACTTGCTAACACCATACAAAAAAATTAAATAAATTCCAAATGTATCAAAGATTTAGATATAAGGCCTTTAATTATAAAATACATAGAAGAAAAGCCTTGGCAATACATTCCATGATATCAACAATAAAGACATTTTTGTCACTAAGTCCCTGTGGGAGGGGAATCAAAGACAAAAATAAACAATTGGCATAACCTCAAGTTAAAAAGTTTCTATACAGCAAAAGGAAATACAAGATGATTTCTCCCTACTGAACTGAATGGGAGAAAATATTTACACAATATATAACTGATAAGGGATTAATATCCAAAACATATTAAAAAACTCATAAAATTCAACAATTAAAAACCAAATAACCCAATTAACGAATGGGCAGCAGATATGAGCAAAGCAAAGAAGATACCCAGCAGGTCAAAAGGCTTGAAAAATTTTCATCATCACAACTAAGAGAGACACAGATTAAAACTGAGAAGCCACCTTACACCCAAGACTATGCACATATTAAAAAGACCCCCAACAACAAGCACTGGAGAGGATGCAGAATAAAGGGGGCCCTATTACACTGTTGGTGGGAATGTGGACTGGTGACACCATTTGGGACAAAATCTGGATTTCTCTTTAAAAATTAAAAGCGGAGGGCCTCCCTGGTGGCGCAACAGGTTAAGCGCAGCACTATGAAGATATCCAGAGCCACTGCGGCGCGAGTTCAATCCCCGGCCAGGGAGATTCCCACATGGTGCAGCAGACCTCTCCTGTCTCCCCCGCTGCTCCCCTCAGCAGTGTGCTTCAGTCGATCTGCTTGTTCTGCTCCCTACTCTGTCTCTGGTGAACCCTCTCACCATCCCACACCTCTGGCTCTATCCCAGCTTGTATGCATAAATAAATAAATCTTTAAAATAAATAAATAGATAAATAAAAATTAAAAGTGGAATTACTGTACAATGCTGCAATCCTACTCTTGGGAAAATATGCACAGACTATGAAACCATCAATAAAAAAGAAATCCATGTATTCCACAATATTCACAGCCACATTATTATGCTATTTACAACAGCTAGGACATAGAAGCAGCCTTGAATGGATGAATGGGTCAAGAAGTGTGGTCCATACATACATGCTATTAGGTAGCCTTTCTTATGGTGACATGCAGCCATTTCAACAATGGGATTTGAGAGAATTGTGTGCAGCAGAATAAGTTGGAAGGATAAAATACTGGTCATTTCACATAGCAGAAAATTGAGCAACAATAGAAAAACTTTATGTCAATAAACATCCTGAGGGCTGTTGAGGTGTTGGAGATAAATAAATACATAAATAAAAATACAAAGAGAGAAAATGTGCCAGTTAATTAGATATGTTGTAGAGCTAATATCACTGAAACAATGTGGTATTTTACTGGAAGAGACAAGTAAATCAGCAGAACAGAAGAGGAGCACTGAAGCAGATCCAGATTTTTATAGAAACTTGTTATTATATCAGAAGTGGAATTAGAAATTAGTGGGGGAAAGGCAAACTGTTGAACAAATGGTGCCAGGACAAAGCTTTGTCTATTTACACATATACACATGTACATAGCTCCACATGTAAACACACATGTAATAGAGGTAAATGTGTGTGTATATAAAAAGATTTACATATATTGATATATATTGACATATAAATCTATCGACATATTCACTATTTACGAAAATGAAACCCAGAAATTGTAATATTATAACTGAAAATGTAAAAAGGGTTGAGATGGATTTCTTAAACACAATACTAAGTGCACACCCATCAAAAAGAATAAAGTGATAAATGTGATTACATCAACACCTAAACGGTGTGCCAAAAACACCATTAACAAATTTCTTAAAATAAGTCATAATCTTAGCATATATATTCCAGCACATATAATAAACACTGTTAGTATCAAGGGTCTAGAAAGTACTCCTCTAAGACAACTGGAAATAAATAGTTTAGTGGTCATATTCATGAGAGAGGAAACTAGTGACCCATAAACCTGTCTTGGGCAAGTCACTCTGGGAACTCACACGAAATGCTGCTTCATTTCACTAATCTTCAAAAAGAATTCAAATCAAAACAGTGAGATGCAATCATTCTACATCAGAGCTGATCACCAGATTGGCTACAATTTTTAAATCCAGCAATATTAAGTGGTACTTGAGGTAGAGGAGAAATGCAAACATTTATAAGTTGTTAGTGGGAATTAAAATTGATATAACTCCTTTCAAAAACAATTTTTAAGAAGAAACCTTTAAAACTTTACTGAAAGATAAAGGAACACCACAATAAGTGGAAATACTTAACCACCTGCAAAGGTTTTTCATGTTACTGTTTATTTGAAATGTGTGTTCTTGTCATTGTAGTGAGGCAAAATCAGACAACGTTGAAAGTGCACATTCCCAGCGGCACAAGAATTTCACTTCGGGGTTTATACTGAAAAGAAAGTCACTTTCTTGCTGAAGCAGCTGCACTCAACATGCTCATGGCCGCAAGTTCAAGTCCAGCAGATGAGAATGTCTAGGTCGTGGTGGTGTGTTCATACAGTGTCTAGAAGCCACTGAAAGGAATGAATTGAGTGCACACATATCCCAGGATACACCTCAGAAACGTAATATGACGAATACACATGGATTGTATGACTTCATTTCTGTCAAAGGGGATCACACAACAATCATTCCTTATACGCACACCTAAGACAAAAATGCAGAACCTGATAAGGAAGGACACCCCTCACTTCAGGTAGTGGCCACAAGAGGCATCACAAAAGTCTTCAACTCCATTTGTAAACATTCTTAAGAAAGGAGGGCGTCCCGGGTGGCACAGAGGTTGAAGTCTCAGCACTATGAAGCTATCCACAGTCACTGCGGCTTGAGTTCAATCCCCGGCCAGGGAGCTGACCCACATGGCCCAGCAGACCTCTCCTGTCTCCCCACTGCTCCCCTCGACAGTGTATTTCACTAGATCTGCCTGTTCTGCTCCCCACTCTGTCTCTGGTGAATCCTCTCATCCTCCTCCCCATATCTCTGGCTTATACCCTAGTTCTTATATGCATAAATAAATAAAATAAATCTTTAAAAAAATAAAGGCGAGAAGAAAGGAAGTAGCAGATGAGTAAATGATACAAATGTGGGGGGTTGCATATTTCCCCTCTATTTTGTGTCCTTTTGCTTGAATTATTTTATAAGGAAAAGAAGGAAGACATAAAGGGAGGAAGGAGGAAGAGACAAAATGGAAATTCACCAGAGTGTTTACAGCAACTACCTTTTGAGAACATCATGGGGGGTTTATTCTTTTCTTTACACTTTTTCATAATTTTGAAACTCTCCCCAGTAAGCATGACTTTTATAATCTTAATGAAAACGATAAATGCTGTTTCCAAAGCACCTTGCTAAGTAGTGATTTTTAAAGCTGGGTTGTGGAAGAGATGCTGGTGTTTGAGTATCTGGACTAGCTCCCAGAGCAACTTGTCCAAGACAGGTTTCTGGGGGAGCTGATAAGGGCACAACTGAATTTAAATTTGACTATCAGTACTACCCGTGGGCCTCGGGGGAGCGGGCTTCAGGGGTCTCCAGCCCTCTGCCAGCTCCTAGGCGCAGGCACTGCCAACAAGAGATAACCACCAGCTTTGTTGTTCATGCTGAAAAATCTTCGAAAATCATTCTTGAAAATCAAGGTCACCATTCCATGGCCAAGTTATCACAGAGAAGGGGCTCTCGATGCCCCGGAGACGTGGCTGTGGTCCCTTCGAGTTGCCACCACCTTGCACAGTCCCGTGTGCACCCCGTGTGCACCCCCATGCTGAGCGCCCAACAGCTCAGCAGTCTTCCCCCGGAGCCTTTGATAATTAGTCCTGACAGTGAGTCTGGGAAATCTGCTCAGTCCTGTCTCCATGTCACGGTGGGAAAACTGGGATTCAGAAGTTAATTAACTGGGACAGGGCCACCTACATAATAAGTGGGTTAGACTCAACACTCAGGGGGCCACGAGTCCTCCAATGGTGGAATATGAAGCACCAGTAACAAGCTAAGGGGAGAAGTCATTTTGGATAAGGGCAGAATAGTCTGAGAAACCCTTCGCCCGCCAAGACAGCTGCCCAAGCCGTGGGGACAGGACAGAGCCCTGTGGAGCTGAGACTCTGGACCCTGGCAGCCTAAACCCAGCCCTTTGATCCTGACCCTCCCCTAGCCTCCCCCCACCCAGGCTTCACTATCACTTGCTTAAGGTCAAAAGAGGAGACTTCTAAGCGCCCTGGGAAGGGCTTGAATGGGAATGAGAGGAATCCCAGTGTTTTCTCCCATCAGTGTTTCTGATTGCTCTTAACTCTGTTCTCTGCATAGGATCTGTCTCAGCCAGACTCCAAACCAGTCATTTTTTACCACCATTAGAAAAAACACACAGTACTTAGAGGCCAGCAGGGCCCTTGTAAGATCTAGGCAGGCAGCAACCCACAAAGCAGCTATTCACCCAAATTGGAAACGACTCTGGGAAGTCCCACAGGTTTCTGCACACCAGCCAGCTGCCAAGCTCCTGAAAGGGGAGGCGAGGAATGGGCCTTCTGGCCAGTGTCCTGACTCCCTGGGCAGGCCACGCCCAGCCTTTGCCCAGCCCCACATTGGGGGACTTCGTCTCCCCATGGACAAGCTTCCTCTGCAGCCCAGCTCTCCACGGGCAGAGAGCATGCTATGAAACAGGTCCCACCTGCCAGACAGGAGGTGATCTAAAAGCATCTGGAACGTTCCTCATCTGCAGAGCACTAGGAGCGATAAGGGCAGCCCGAGCTGCTCCAGGGTCTGAGGCTGTGCCCCTGAGCTCCAGGGTCTGCCTCTGAGCTCTCAGGTTCGCTAGTGCAGATTAGGTTTGCAGCTTTGAACACTGAAGTTCACAGCGGTTAAGTCATATTGTTCAAATTCAGACACTAAATCCTCCCTCCACTCCTCATCCAGTGCCGCAGGGGCCAGGCAATAACCAACTGTGTGAATGCAACTGAGAGCAGATCCTAGGCCGTAGGGGAGCCTCTCATAGGGTCCAGGTGGTGGAATTCCAGCCCCAGCGCGGTGAGAAATAGCTGGGAGAGGGGTGCAGGTGGGGGCTGAATTCTGACAAATGACACTCAGGGCCCGTTGTGCCAGAGCTTCCAGTTTTTCTGGAAAAATCGGAACTCCCAAATTTTGGTATGTGATTTAATTGAAACTGCTTGTTAATTTTATGTATTTATAAGATAATTTATTCTTGTAATTTTGGTAACATTAGGAGTCTCCCCATCAGGTATCACCACCTAGGGTCCCGCCACCAAATGACCCGCGGTCCATCATTGTGGTGGACCTTGTCCCTCCTCCCGCCCTGCCCAGTCCCGCTTGGATGCTTCAGTTCTATAGTCAGTTTTCAAGGGTTAGCTTTCAAGGTTGTCTTTCTCTGGTTTGGGAACTCCCAAATTTTGTGTGAAAATTCTCAAATTTGTGACAGTGGCAACTCATTTTAAAAGGCTCTAATCCTCTGGGTCAAATTTAAGTCTCCAGGTTGGATATGGCCTCTGGGCTACATTTGGTCTACGGCTGAGTAGTGGCAGGTCCAGGAAATACAACGGGCGCCTCAACAGCTTATTCCACACTTACTGCACAAACATTAAGCTTATGCTAATCAACTGAAGGAGGTGGGGTCACAGGAAGTTTGGGTGCCCTTGCCCTGGGCCCATCCCAGGTGTTGGGGGCAGTGCCCATGTGCGCAGATACCCCACGGCCTACCCAGGCTCCCCTCTCTCCTGCCACAGAGCTTCCTTCTGACGTTCGGATGAAGTCACCTCCCAAACAAATTGTCTGCCCCAAGTTCTTCATTTAGCCTCTGATTTGGGGAATCTGAGTTAAGACAAATGGTTTTCTGACTAGGAAACTGAAGTTCAGAGAGGTTAAGTAACTTGCCCCAGGCACTCAGCTCATAAAGGACAAAACCAGGATGAGTAAGGATGGGCTGAATCTCAAGCCTTGCTGTTAACCACTGCCCAGAGCCTTCTTCAAGAAAACCAACCAGTTCCTCTCCCTCTACGCCCATCATGGACCTCAGTGGGGTCTTGGGAAGTGTGACCCATGTCTGGGCCTCAACCTTCCCATCTGTGGAGGCAGGGGATACTGGCTGGGCCTGCGCCTACTGCCCCTTGGGGGGTGGGGGCAGGGAACGGTCCATGCTTCCCAGATCCCCTTCTCAGTGCTCAGCAACGCATCCATGGTGGCCTCTGGCCTGACATTCTCTCCCACTGGGTCAGGGAGAAGCCTGCACCCCAGACAAGGAGACGTATATAAGGCACTTGTAGGACACATGTGGTCAAATGACATGGAACCTTCCACACCCATGTGCCAATGCCCATTTCCTGGTTTTGAGACAGAAATGTGGCCACAGGAGAAACACAGGACATCACCACCTTCACAACTTCCTGCTGATCTATAATTCTAAGAGTAAAAAGTGTTTTTAAAAGTGCTCAGAGAGTGGGCCTCCCTGGTGGCGCAAAGGGTTAGCTCAGTGCTGTGGAGCTGTCGGTGGCTGCGGCGTGAGTTCAATGCCCAGCCGGGGAGATTCCCACACGATGTGGCAGACCTCTCCTGCCTCGCCTGCTGCTCCCCTCAGCAGTGTATTTCAGTTAATCTGTCTGTTCTACTCCCCACTCTGTCTCTGGTGAACCCTCTCACCATCTCACACATCTGGTCTGCATCCCATCTTGTATGCAAAAATAAAATAAATATTTTAAAATATATATGTTTAAAAAAAGTGCTCAGAGAGAGCACTGCCCCCTGAGTCACTGGGAGCACCAACCCTCAGGGATATGAGTGACCAGGAAGGGGGTGCAGAGCTGTGAGAAGGCCTTGGCACCCCCAGATGCCAGGCCCAACCTCCCCGTAGGGCTCCAGCTCAGACTCACCCAGGGAGTTCTCTCGCCTGGCCCCGGGGTGCAGAAAGAAACCGAAGGGGCGATCAGCTCCACGCCGCCAACAGAAGACCTGATTTATTTCCGGGGTGGGAAGGATCTTAGAGGTACTTCAGGGGCTTTGGTGAGGAGAGCGGGGGAAACGATTTAATGTCAGGGTGTTTCATTGACTGGGGCTGCAGCACACAGATTTACTATTCCAGGAAGGGCTGGAACAAGCACCATGATAAACTGTGGACCGGAGGTGAGCAGGAAAGGTGTGTGGGGAGAGCTAGGCATCAGGAGAGATTTGTAGAAATGGCTCAAAGGCAGAAAAAAATGTCCTAGTTAAAAATATACTAAAATAATTCCCTTCTCCTGCCCATTCCCTTCTCCTGTGTGCCCTAGGAGCAACCCCCATGTGCCAGGAAATCTGGAGAAAGGGCAAGTCCAGGGGTCCCCCGGGGGCTCTCGGGTGGAATAAGCACAAGCCTGGGAGCTGTGCCTGGTGCTGATTTCCCAGCAGACTCCATGCACCTAGAACTTGCACGGTGCTCCCTGCACACTGATCATTCACGCGGACCCTGAAGGAGTCATCCCTCCACCGCCATTTCCCAGGTGAGGAAACTGAGGCTGAGAGAGTTAAAGAGCTCACTCAAGGTCAGAGGGTCAGGCTCACTGATTCCTTAAAGCGCTGTCTCGGGGTAGCCCCACGGGGATCAGGCCAGCCCAGGACAGGTCACTGACCTTCGAAACACCTCAGGAGCCTCCCAGGGTCAGTACAGACATTTAAGGAAAGGTTCGGAGGATGGTGGCCGCTTCCTCTGCCCTTCAGTTCCCTAACCCTTCCCAAAGTCCATTCTCAGGGACCACCACATTTGATCCTGAAGAAGGAGAGAGCTGGTGTCCAGTCCCACTTGGTAGGTGGCGTGAATGCTGGGGAGTAAACACTGGCCAGGGGAGCCCAGAAAAGCTGACACCAGGCCAGTCGGGGGGAGGCAGAGCAAGGGTGCGGGCAGCAGAGGAAGGAAAGCCTGGAAACCTCAGGCCCCAGGGGCCCCCCACCTCTCCTCAGACCCCTCTCTGCAGGCTGCTGTGCCCCTCCTGACCTCAGCAGGTCCTGGCCAAAGCACATCTACCTGGTGCAGCCAGTCTCAGCTCACAGAAGCCCCAGAGAGAAGCAGGCCAGTGAGGCAGCCTCTCCTGGATCTCCCCGATGCACTCACCCTTGCCCTCCCTGGCGCCTGGCCACTCCAGAGGGCAGTTGGCTGGGAAGCAGTGGTGCAGCCAGCTTGTGACATGGCGCTGGGGACTCAGGCTCCTGCTCCTTCTGAGCCGCAGGCCGGCTTTGGGCCCGTCCCATCTCCCCAGGAGCCACCTGCTTCCTGATGGAGAGGCTGCCAGAGGGGATTCCTGGCTGGCTCCCACCTGCCAGGAGGGATTCCCAGGAGCAGACTGGAGTCCTGGCCAAGTCAGGATAGCCTCAGCAGGACCATCAAAACAGAGCTCAATAGAAAGTCTCCTGCCTCATGGGATTTGAGAGGCACTTCCAGAGAAGGCCCCACAGCCACTCAAACATGCCCAAAAAGCAGCATCCTGCATCGGCCAGCCAAGCCCTTGGGCAAAAGTCTGCACCATTTCACCTGCAGCGGGGTCTCTAACAGGAAGGGCAGCCCGTAGGGGGCACAGGGGCCAAGAACTGTTTGGACTTGTACGGGGACCAGGTCATTCCCCCAACTCTCTCACCTGATGGTCCTGCAGCCCCACCCCGTCTACGGCCATGCCCACCACAAACGGCCATGCCCACCAGGGGCAGCGGGAGCCAGGACTCCGGCTTGACACCTGTGCTCTGTTCTCCACACGGGACTCAAGGAAGAAAGGCGGGTCAATACAGAAATACTAGAAGTGGAGGATAAATGTTTAATTTTTAAAACCCATGCTTTGGAGTTTTTACGTTTAAAAAAAATTTTTAAGATTTATTTATTTGTGCATACAAGAGCTGGGGTACTGGCCAGAGGAGCAGAGTGGTGAGAGGATCCACCAGAGACAGAGCGGGGAGCAGAACAGGAAGATCTACTGAAGTACGCTGCTGAGGGGAGCAGCGGGTGAGGCAGGAGAGGTCTGCTGCGCCATGTGGGAAGCTCCCTGGCCGGGGATCCAACTCGTGCTGCAGTGGCTGATAGCTTCATAGGCTGAGACTCAACCCCTTGTGCTACCAGGGAGGCCCATTTCAAAAAATTTAAAACCCTCTCTACCACCTCACATCAGCAAGAACACCCCATCTCAAAATGACCAGAAACAAGTGTGGGTGAGCGCGTGGAGAATAAGAGACCAGCACACACCGTGGGCGGGAATGTGGACGGGTCTAGCCCCTATGTATAGCAGTACAGCGGTTTCTCAAAATATTAAACATAGGTCTACCCAATGATCCATCAATCCCTCTCCTAGGTGTCTACCCAAGCAATGCAAAAACACTAATCTGCAGGCATTATGCACTTCTATACTCATTGCAGCACTATGTATAATCACCAGGCTATGGAACCCTCAGTGCCCCAAGACAGATGAGTGGATAAAGAAGATGTGGTATAGAGACACTGGAATATTACCCAGCTATTAAAAAAAATTATGAAATCTTGCCATTTGTGACCACATGGATTGAATTATGTAAGTAAAATAAATGAGGAGAAAGACAAATTCTGGGTGTTTTCATCCATGTGGAATATAAAGAAACAACACAAAGGAACAGACAAAATCAAACCAAGAAAAACCCTTGAAAAATTTGAGTGAAGAACTGAAGAGGAGAGTACAGATGGGGAGCAAAGGGAGGGGTCGCCCACTGGACTAGGGTAGAGAACTATGGGTGCTTGGGTGGCAGGAATGGTGCAACAAACACATATTTGAAATGTTAACCTGTACCCTTAAGACATGTGGTGTTGTAAACTGACATTACCGCAATAAACACAATTTAATTTTTAAAAATTTAAGAGTCTTTCACACACTCTTGGATTAAGTAAAATCTACATACTGTTTTAAATAGAACAGTGAGTTGTTGGTCATCTCAAAGTTTATAGAATCCATCCAAAGCAGGCTCAGAGGAAAATGATAGTCTTGGTTGATTTCATCAGTGAACAAGAATGAAAGTAAATGAACTGAGCATCCAACTGAATACATTAGGAATAGTAAATAAACTGTAGCACAAGAAAGTCAGGGAAAGGAACAAGCTCAGCAATCAGTCTTCTGCCCCACCCTAAGCCCAGGGTGTCACTTCACTTACACAGGACAGTTGCAGAAAATAATGCAACATAGATGCTTTGTGGGCCTTTTTACTAATAGCATTTGTTGAAATAAACATGCAGGATATGTCCTTAGGTAAAAACTATTTTTCTATGTAAAATGTTGAATGGAGGCAGCACAGCTTTGATGTGAGGGCCAACCAGAGTTTGTGAATAGTACCAGGGACCTACGGTTAAAACAGCACACTGCAAGCAAATCCAACCAGTCCCTCAATAACCCTCATCCAGCCATATGTCCCACTGCAATTTAACTCCAGCTATCAGTTTCAAAAACCAGAGTGCCGGGCCTCCCTTGATGGCGCTAGGGGTTAAGTCTCAGCCTATGAAGTTATTGGCAGCCACTGCAGCACAAGTTCAATCCCTGGCCAGGGAGCTTCCCACATGGTGCTGCAAACCTCTCTTGTCTCGTCCACTGCTCCCCTCAGCAGTGTATTTCAGTCAATCTGCCTGTTCCACTCCCCACTCTGTCTCTGGTGAATCCTCTCACAGACCCCCCATCTCTGGCCTACACCCAAGCTTTTGTATGCATAAATAAATAAATCTTTATTTAAAAAAATAAAAAAAGTAATGTGCCATGTCTCTATGGTTCTTCCTAACCGACACAGATTAACTGAAAAGGTGGATTGATGATGACAGTGATAATATGTTAAGGTAAATTCATACTAATAGTAATGATGAAATATTAAAACATGGTTTTGACAAAAATATCTAAGAGTGGAAAGAGCATATTGACGTGAGAAATTCTGAGTCATTGACTCTGGGAGACAAAGCTAACCACGTGCAGGAATGTGGGGGATGATCTCACACCCTCCAGCCCCCAGAAGCCCTGTTTTAGGAAAGCAGAATGAACTGACTTCTTGAGACTGTGACCCCAGGCCACAAGACTGAAGAGGGGAGTTTCTGCTTGGGGCTGCAGCGTCTGTGATGGAACCTTTGAACAGTAGGAAACAGAGCCCAGAAATTAGGGCTCATGGGCTCCCCCAGAAAGTCTACTATTATGATGAGCCAAAAATAAGTGCACATCAAAGAATAAACTCTATAAACTTTCATACTACTAGAAGATTCTAGAAGATTCCACCCCTACCAAAAAACAAGGCCAACAAAACAAGGAAGAGGAGCGACTTAGCTCATTATGTTGACACAACAGCTCCCAGCTTTCACTTTGGACACGTCTGCTAATCAAATCTCAGCATCATTCAGTGTCCACCTGTGGACCTTCCGGCCCCTCTTGCCTCACCTGGGCTGCACTGGGCCCACAGCAGTGATTAGCTGTAGGATACATACATTCTGTATTTGATTATAATTAACTTAGTAACTACTTTTTTTTTAGCAGCTTTATTGAGGTGTAATTTACATACCATAAAATTCACACAAAACTATTTTCAAAGAATACATAATGAGCAATTAGGACCTGAGCAACATTATTGGGAGAAAAGGCGCTCTGCCCCGTTGTTTGGGACCTGCAATTTAGACATCCCTGCAAAGTGGCTTCTGTGCCAGGACCCTTTGGCTCCTTCCTAAAATAGAGAGAGCTTCCAGGGGCAGGTAGAGCTGCCTGTGCCGGAGAACCCGGCCACTCGGGCAGCCTGAAGAGAACACCTCAGTGCACAAATTATTTCTCTGAAAGCTGCAGAATAGGCTTGTGGGCTATAATTAGAATAATGCCCTACAGGATTACACTCACAAATGTAATTACATAATCGTTTAGAGCTAAATAGCTCCTTGAAAGGACACAGTTTCCTGATGCATGCAGTGAGGGGAGGTGGAGTGTCTCCTGGGGAGCAGGGGTTCTATGACCCCTTTTGATGCCAGCTGAGCCAGGACACAGTGGAAGAGGTATCCAAAGGTCCCTAATTCCTCAATCGACTTGTCTTGGGCATCAAACTACCACAGACTTCATGGGTGACAGGGAAGCATCCAAATATGATCCATGCTGGAGTTCTCAACCGGCCACCTGGTGGAAACCTCAACACAGATTGTGGGGCCCCTCAGCCGCTTCTTACCTGCGTACAGAAACTCTGTTGTACATGCGCATTTGCAAGCACCATGTGCCAAAACCACTTGGGAGAAGTGCCTAGAATCTTTTGCCTTGTTCTCCTGAAACCTGGTGAGCACGCAACTTCTTGGAGTTTCTCATGTTAGTACTCGAAGCCGAGGACACCAGATCACATCTGTTGCACAGCGAGATGCGTGCAGTCGCCACAGCCTGGGCTTCCCGAGAAGTCCGACGTCCCGCCACGTGGTCTATGGCACAGCAGGGGTTTGTCCAACGTGCTGAGCTTTACATACCTGTGTAAGATATTGCATATGTTTAAACGCACGACTGAGAAAAGTATCTTTTGTTGATCCAAGTGTCTTAAATTTGGGTCCAGAAAAAAAGAAGAAAAAGTTTCTGTCTAAGTAGACCAAGCTTTTGAAAACCATGAGGATAAATCAGATTAATTTGGACTCCATTAATCTGGAGTGCATGCTAATCCCATAGGCCTAGGAGGAAGCTTAGCTTTGAAGAAAGAGTTTGCTTTCTAAGCAAAGAAGGATGCAAACAAGCCACAAGTGTAACCTACTTAAACACAGATGTTGTCCTTTAAAAATGGGTGCACCCTGAGCGCAGCCCGCTCTAAGTCCAGATCCCCATTTACACTCCACTGTGGACTTCCCCTCCCTCCAGTTGATACGAACTCCGGTCCCCCACCATCCCGACCAGCAAGCCCAACTGAAACTTCCAGCAGTCCAACCCAGTGGTTAGACTCGTTCACACAGATCAAGCTTTTCATCTCAGTCCTGCCTCTCATGGGGAGACTCTGGACAAGTTTCTCTCTGTGTGTGCTTCGTACTGCAGAGGGGGCTGTGGGCCCCCCACCTTTTGAGGTCCAGGTAAGACCCGCCCAGCTCTACTCTCTGTGAAATGTTCCCCCACCCAAGATTTCTGCCTCGGGTTCCTGCTCACCTGTATGCTCCATTTCCTAAACAGTTGGCTACAGGGGGACCCTCTCCTCAGCTGGAGGGCACACACCTGCGAAGGTGCTAGAGGAGGGGCTGCCCCTAGTTAGGCTCTCCAGCAGCACAGGAAAGGGGAACTCTGCACCCCACTGTGTCTCTCATTGGTTACGGGGTGGGGGGGGAGGGAGATGCAACCAGCTCAGGGCAATTCCTCAGGAAGGGGGCAGCAGCTGTCAACCAAATGAGACAAAACTGCAAAATAAGACAGAGCTTTACTCAGGGTCTCGGGGCTTGCGGTCCGGGGAGTAAAAATTCTAGATGCTCGGGAATTGTGTTCCAGAGCCTGGAGAAAGAGGCCAAAAATGCAGGCATTTTCCAATTATGTAAATTGCCTGTCAGAGCTATGACTGGTGTAGACAAGCAAAGCCTCGTCTTGTCTATGTAAGACCAGTTACTACGTTTCCAAGCAGGAAACTCTGTTCCCAACCACTGCCAATTGCTCCAGGTACTGATGGTTTTTCTCAGAAAGCAAACTTTTGAAAGTTGTTTTATTGTTTGCTTGTTTTCTCTTGGGATGGGGACAAATGAAAACTGCGCTTCCTTAATATCTCCCCAACTTATTTTAAATGCCCTTGTCACTTATGACTTCATTTAGGAATTTTTCCTGCCACACAGTCACAGCAGCTGGGATGAGGGTAGAGGGGAGGGAACAGAAGCCCCATAGCCAGATCTGGCACAGGGAGGAGGCGAGCGGTGCTCTGGGGCTTCCACGGAGAAACAGCTTCACACTCAGCATCAGGCTCCTCATTCTGGAACGTCACAGGCCCCCACCTTGGGGTGCCCCTCACCCACTTTCATACCCTCTTGCTTCCTTCCTCCCATTCTCTGCCCCTCTTTATCTCCCCTCCCTCTCTGGAAAAACAAAACAAAAAAGTCTCATTTTCTTCTACAAAACAGCCTTAATCATGTTCTCCCAGTCACAGCCCGAGCTGCTGTCCATGGTGGCCACCGGCCTGCTTGATGGCTTTGGCGGTGCCATCCCCCATCCGGGAACCCTCAGCCCTAAGCCACCGGAACATCTGGTCACCCTACCAACTGCTCTTTCAGCCGCTGTGACTTATCAAGCCTCCCTCCCAAATGTTATATATCATCTGCTAAGACAGCTAGCTGGCTAGATGGCTTTTCTTTCTAAGCAGGAATGGGTGGAACTTCTCTGATGAGTTACATTCAAACACTGCTTCAGCCCAAATTAAGAGCCTCGTGTAATTTTATCTGCCAATGGAGTGATTACATTAGTCTGTTTCCCAAAGTCCTAGTTGCTGGAACAAGCCAAATTTGAATACATGGCTTGTTTCTTAAGATCTCAGGCTTGATCTGAGATGCTAGTATCTTATAGGTAACTTTGTTCCTAAATGAGGTTCAAATGAAATTTTCTTTTGCTGTCTTTTGGTGTCAGTAATGGTACCAGGTATGAGATTTTCCTTGTAATATGAACTTGGAAATGCTTCCACTTTTTCCAAACCATTTCCTTCCTGCTGGCCAGCACACATGAGCCAAGAGTGAAAGAAGGAAGGTGCTTAAAGGGGTATCTTCCTCAGGAGAAGGAAGTTTCTTTTTTCATGAAAAGATACAACTTGTCCAGGAAAAAAATATTTTCAATGATAGATATCAAGAACTATGCTAGTTAATAAAATCATTCTTCATGCATTTAGAGAGCAAAAAGACATTTTCAAAGGGAGAGAGGTTCATGATATCCTATGGGGTTCAGACATTTCCTCAGCAATTTTCTGAATTCAGTGGATAAGAGAAATATCCAAACCTGCAATGAATATATGAACCTAAAATATCACAACCATCCAAGCTGTCACTCAAGCGAAAAAGCAACAAACATCATCAAAAAGCATGAAGGAACTCAGAATATAGCACCCAGAACTTTTCTTTTAAAATGTAAATCCAGCAAAGCACATCCACAGAGAAAGAAAACTGGAGAAGCCATTGCATAGGGGTACAAATAGGGGCGTAGTGGGGGGTTCCTCAATGCTGGAAGTCTCTAGAGCAAATCCTGTCGAAAGACATTTTTAAAGGCAAAACTGTTTCAAGTTACCCTTGAAATGTAAAAATCAAGAGACAGGCATTCTCTAGGATGAAGAACTCAGGCAACATAGCTCCCACAATTCTTTGGGAAAAAAAGAAAGCTATTTCACAATAAGGGAGAGCATCAAAATAGATGGGGGAAAGCCATTTAATGGAAAAGTCATGGAAAAATGACAAGCGTTGAATACAATAAAATATAGAAAGAAGAAACCCCATAGAATAGTGTCCAGGTGATGTAAACGTAGGGAAGGAATCTAGCAAACAAAGCTTGGCGGAGACTCCAGAATTTTTTCAAGCCCTACTAATTTCTTCATCTTTCAGACGACCCCAACAGCTGAAATAGGCTAGAATTGAAATATCTTTAAGATAAAATGACTCCAATCTCATACTGTTTCTCATATTATTTTTCCTAATCTTATAGGTTCTTTTAAGATTGATCATTTTTGAGATGAAGACAATGTTCCAAAGTTCAACCATTGTTTCAGTTTCACTTCAGTTTTTTCAATGCTGCTGGTAAATTCAAGCAAAACTTGACAAGCTTATTTTAAATAGTGTGTGTGAAGTAATTCCATTTCATTAAACAACTTTTGTTTACGTATCTACATATATTCCTAGAGAATATAGAGAGTGCTATCTCACCTAGAGAGATATCTGACCACCACCTAATTTTAACACTTGTGTCTGGATGGTGAAATATTAGATTGCAACTAAGTCTCTTTTCTTTTTCCTTATGCTTCTCTCTTTTGCTTGAATTGTTTGACTATGCATTATTTTTATAAAAATCAATAAAGTCATTATTCTTAAAGGAAAGAGAGAGAAAGAAGGCAGAGGGAAGGCAGAGGTGGGAAGAAGTATTCAGACATAGAGGTCTGACTGGAGTTGGTTGATGGCTTTCACTCCCAAAATTTTTGTTAGAACCACAGGGGGTAGGGGCCTCTTTCTGCAGCCAATCTGGTCAGATGGCAGTTTATAGACAAAGGGGGCTCCACAAGGGGGCACCTGCAAGAGTACTAATCTGAGACAGAGGAAAGCAGACACATGGAAATAGAGGTTGAACCCCTGGATCAAGCCATGCTTGAAGCTTATCTCTTTTTTTACTAAATCAATAAATTGCCCTCTTTCCCTAATCCAGATATATGATAGTTTTCTATCACCTACAAATGCAAGCATCTCAACAAAGCAGTCTCCAAAGGCCCATCTAATTGGACTTTGGGGATTCCTTTAGCCTATAAAAGTTACCCTGATAAGCTCCTGTCTGTTCTCCTGATTGCAGTCTCAGTTGCATATCCTATTCTGAGGATAAGTGTCAAGTAAAGTAATTTGCAGAGGCCCAGTGAGCTGACATGGCAATGAACCAAATGCCACTGCATGAGGCGGTCCCACAGGACCAGGACTCACCAGCCTCCTCCTTCAGAGACTCAGCTTTGGCTCCCTCTTCCCTCAGGGCTACTTCTGCTTCAAATGACCCATTGGGGAGGGCTTCAGCTCTCCCACTATTGTCCAGGGAGGAAAATTCTGGGGTGAAGAGCAGGAGTTCAGGTCAAGCATTTGTTAAAAGGGGACTTTGATAAAGAGCCAGGCTGACTTCCCCAAGATGGCCCTGGGGGACAACTATGGTGAGCTGCCCCAGAGGCTGCTGGCAGTCAGAACAGTGAGCAAAAAGGGGCTCAAGGCTTTCAAAGGTCCAGAAAATGAGGGGGGCAGTGTGCAATACCAGCCTGTACCTCCACCTCTATCTTGCCAGACCTCACCCAGAATTCCTGGCTCGCTCCCTTGCCTTGCCCTCAGCCTTCCTCTCCCCATCATCTGTGAGCTTGGAGTGAGGCGCTGCACGTGGCCCTTCTCTGCACACCCTCATCCCAGGCCCCAGCCTGGCCTCGTGGTCAGAACCAAATGAAAAACCGAATAAATGAAGCACATCCTGTGTGCCTGGCACAACTCATGACTGGGGTTTCCGGAACGAAGGGGAGGCAAGGTTCCTGCTCCATGGGCTCATGTTCTTCCGGAGTGTGCCTCCGAGTGAAGGAACACAGAGGCAGCCTGGGCACGGCCCAGCATTCCACATCAGACTGCTGTGAGCAATCTCTGCCGGTTAGAATTGCCTGACCTTCTAACTGGCACTAAATGTCTCCTGTCCAGGCCAATTTCTTCAAGTGTCTGCACCAGGCATGACATTTTCATGTTTCCCTGAGCAGAAAGATGACATAGAGAAGCAGAGTGAAGAGTCTTGGGGACGCGAGCAGCCTTACCGGCAACTATAATTCCATTGGTGACCGAACACCCTGCTTCCTTCCTGCCCAGGTCTGAAACAAGATCTCCCAGAATGGGAGATGAGTGTCACGATCCATTTTACTGGACTCCAGAGCCCATTACTGTGGCCAGGCCTGGGTGTGATAATTCTGCAGGGCTGGAGGGCTTATGCAAATAAAGCCCCTGCTCCCCAGCAGCCAGATCTGGGGCTCCCTAAGACCAGAACAGGGGACCCCTTCTGCAGGTTATGGGAGTCTCCTCCTTCTCCATTTGCAAGATGATGAATGCAGCTCAGGTGTTCAAGGTCAAGTAAGTACAGACTCTCTGTGTCCACCCAGAGAGACGGCTGGTCAAATACCCCCATAAAAAACATGCACCCTGCAATGTATCAAAGAAAGGGCTTATGCTCCCCATTTCACCAGTGGAGAAGTTGAGGCCCAAAGTGGGATGCGGCGTGGGCCTTTCCCCCTAAGCCCCTGGCCTAGTGCTCCTCCCAGTAACGCAGCTGGGAAGTTGGTTATCTCTTCCTCTGAAGTTACTAAACCACAAGCAAGTGGTCAGAAAAATCAGGAGCAAGAAGAGGCAATAAAATCTCATGCAAAAAGGGAGAGCAATTTGGTGATTCTCCAAAGGCTTAAAAAATTGTCCCATTTTTAAAAATTTCCCCAGGCCTCACATATTACCAAATATCTTTTAAAGTTTTGGATCAAATTGTTTCTGATATTTTCAAGAGTTCCATGTCAAAAGCTGATGTTAATATTTTGTGAGAGACAGGCATGGTGGAACAAACGCAAAATCAATGCCATCTGTCTCCAGGAAACTACTCGAGATTCCAGACATCAGAGAGGCCTGACGCAAGCAGTTTCAGGAGCGATAGCCCCCACAGAAGCAGAGAAAGATGGGAAGTGAAAAGATCCATTTCTGAAGAAATCTTCCGTTATTATTAAAAAGCAAAACTAATGAGATCAGGCCATTACGGAATGATTCTGCCTTCTTTAAAACCCGCAACACAAACACAAGTTTATAACAGTGATCACACTTTGCAGCAGTATAGCTCGGGGTCAGATAGCAGGAGGGACTTACCTAGTAAGAGGTATGGACCTTTGGAACCAGTCAGCCAGTGAGGCCAATCAGTGTGAATGCCCATTAGTCCGGAAGCGGGGACTGCACAGGAGGGTCTCCAAGGCACCTGGCGGCTGAGGCTTCTCAGACCCAGCAGGTGTGCCGACCAGCACTCACGCGGAGGCCTTGCCACCCACCAGGCACTTGGGCTTGGGAAATGGGCAAAGACTGTTCCAGCAGTGCAGGCTGCAGGGAGTGCTGTGACCACGGAATCAGCCATCAACAGGCGCCCCGGGGAGCAGGTAGCAGAGCTCTGGGGTGTCTGCAAGTGGGCGGTTTTGATTCCTGCAGATGTGGCCACTCCAGCTCCAGGAGCCCTGGAGCCTTCCGCACTGCCCGTACAGCTGCCCTTCTCGCCTGGCAGAGCAGCTACCTGTGTCCATCTGGGCTCTAGAGTGATGGCACACCCCAGACTTGAAGCAGGACGCAGGTTCTGACAGAGAAGATGAGTGTGAATGAGGCACAGAGGGCAGATTTGAGATCTGGAGACTTCTGCCCCGGATTGTCCTTCATAACACGCTTATGTTACTTTATGAGCCACGTAACATGGCCTCAAAGGGCAGCCCCGCCCACCCTGTGCTCCCCACCCTGGGCATCAGTGATGTCTGCGGGCCCCACACTCAGAGCGCCCCACCCCGCCACACCGCCTCTGCCCTCTGCCCACATCGGGGTGTCTGCTCCCAGACGCGCGGAGCCGGCACTGGGCAGCACAACGCGTTTCCTCTCGCGTGTTCCCATGGCGGAGGGGCTACGCGCTTGTCTCTCTGCTTCCGCATCAGCCAATTTCCCCGTGCCTGGACCTCCTGATTGGATGGGGGACCGCCTCGGTCAGAGGGTGCTAGTGATAAGTGACATTCACTGAATGGCTGAGTCAGAGCAGATCTGCCAGAGGCCGGGCCGCCGCACGCTGCGGTCAGTCATTAGGGTTACGATGAGCAAGGGGCCTTGGGGACTGGACAAATGTGTCTAATGTGGTATGACAGTCAGGCCTGAGCATGACAAGTGATAGAAGCACAATCCGAGCCAGAGCAGGCCAAAGGGAGGAGCTGTGAGTTCAGCAGCCAGAGCCTGGCCCGGGGCAGGGGGCGGGGTGGTGTACCAGGGGCCTTGGTGACGGCTGGGACCAGCGGGATTCTCCCCATGGCTCCCCTCTCGCTCTTTCCACTTGAGCATCTGGACCGCGCCCGCCACTGCTCGCAAGCCCCCAGCTTCCCCAGAACGAATGATGGGGGGCGAGGAGTCTCTTCCCTTGGCTCCAAGTTGAAAGTTCCTACTAATCTGATCTGCTGGCTTGGGTCACGTGTTCCACCCCACTGCAGGAGCCACAGGGCTGAGCGAGGGGAGGAGCTCCCCAAGGAGGGAGGATGCTGCTGGCAGAGGAGTGAGGGAGCCCGCACCGCCGGCCACAGCATCTGGGAGCCATCCACGTGCTTCCTGGTCTGCAAGAGCTGACCCTGTGTGGGCTCCACACCTATGATACCTGAATGGGGGGGCTTTTCTGGCTAGCGGGAGGCAGAGAGGGGTTGGGACAAATGGTTCCTCCCCAGAGAGATGTGCTTTGCACTGGCTCCCAGGCTTCGGGGTCACCTTGCTGAGGGCGCGCCAGGGAGGGCTGCATAAGGAAACCCCACACACTGGAGGCTGAGACAGGACCTTTCCTTCCTCAGAGTTCTGGAAGCCTCGTGTCCAAAGATTGAGGTGCCGTCAAGGTGGGATTGTCTTCTCTTGCCTCGCAGACAGCCACTGCCTGAGCACTGTGCGATCACACAACCTGAACTGCATGTTTGGGGGGGACGAGCTGTCTTCCTCTTCTTATGAGGACACCAGTCCTATTGGACTAAGACCACCCACTTACCTTCCACTCACAACCACATTCAACCTTGCTCCCCCCCAAAGATCCTATCACCAAGTACAGGCCCATCAGGCACTGGGAGTCAGAGCTTCAACCTATGAACTGGGAGACACAGTTCGTGCCGCACCGTGCCAGTCCCTGAGCTGGCACAGGAGGGCTGCAGAAGAAGTCTGCAGGTGATGTGTCCTTCATGCCCTTCAAGTCTCCAGCACAGCACAGCCCTGGCACTGCGCTATGGGCAGGGGCCCCAGACACGCTGCCACACAGCTGCAGCCTGGCCCCAGCCCCACCTACAGGCTGCCTTCCCTGCTCGCCAGCACAGCCACGATCCCGGAAGCAGACCTGAGGCTGCTGGAAGCGCCAGTCCGTGACCTTGGGGAGTGCGGGGAACAGTGCCGGTTGTGGCTGAGAGTGGGCCGCCCTGGCACCTCCAGGAGACTGCACACCACCGCCCCATCCAAAAGGTGAGGAAACTGAGGGGTCTACTCTATTTGTCAGCTCTGAAATCTGCCCGTGGGGTGTGAGGGACAAGTTGGAGGAACAGTAGGCAGAATCCTACGGGAGGGATGTGCCAGGCACCCTTGGGTGAGAAGGGGCTGCAGGCGGCTTGCAGCCCTCTCCACGCAGATACTTCTGTGGGGCCGACACCAGCCCCATATGACTGGGTGAGGACAATCACCCCCATAGGGCTGGACCCATGGACCAGCCTGGCTGCATGTTAAAGTGACCGGAAGTCACCCAGAGGAGCTGGACACCTGCTGCAAGGCTGCTCCTGCCTGCCCACTGGGAGTGTGGGCAGCCGCGTGCCCAAACTGGCTGCTCAGAAGCAACACTTGCCCAGAATAGAATCCCCCTCCCAGGCTGCACTTGTGGCAGGACGGACCCGGGGCTCAATCTACCGTGTTAAATCAAGTCAGATCATTCTCTTGTCTGCATCATAATTAACTTTACTCTCTTCTGAGGAGCACATTATGGCAAAATGTTGGGGATTTTTTTCTTATAGAAAAACCATTTTTCTCACCAGTATTATTTTTAATGAGCTAAGTGGTGCTAGTTTTTAAATTACTATCAAGAAAGCGCACACAGAGTCATCGAAAATTTTAATTCTCAACAATTGTGAGTGTGAATAAAGCTACTAATAGCTTCCACAGAGGTTTATATTCATCTGCCTGAAAGCCAAACTCCAGCCTTCTAGAGTGAAGACGATGAGGACAGGCTGATGTGTGCACGTCATTCGCATCCGCCACCGCTTCTCCGGAGAACCACTCTGCTCTACCCATTTATCAGAATCAGAGGTTGTGCTGGCACCCTCACGGGGAAGTGGAAGAAGAGGTTAATTCAGACCCTCTCACTACAATCTCAATGGAACGTGGCGGGGGGGGGGGGGGGGCTCAATCTTCCCGGGAAAACTACTGTCCCCGCCAAGAATGTGAAACACTCCAGCACAAAGCATTCAAATGGACAGCAGCAGCCGTTATGCCACGGGCTCCTTTAAAAATAAGCCCCATTGTTCCCCAACCGCCTATTAATAGCTTGAAAAGACATCTGTTCCTAATTTGGTCTTCTCAAATCAAGAAATCTTCCCTTCACTTTCCTGCAGGGCCAGGATGAAATCAATCAAGCGACAAATGGATCAAGCACCAGGCCCATTGCAACTGGGAGCTGGGAGCTCAGGGCCAGAGCTCGGGCCAGCTCGGGGCCAGCCCGGCAGTCTCCCCCCGGCACCCAGAGGCCCGAGTCTGCAGGGAGCATGCGCCCTTTCTTAGCGCCAGCAGCCTTCCACACCAAGGCAGCGCAGGCACTGCATGGGGAGACCCCGTGTTGGCTAACCCACCCCCATAGGTGCCCTCTGCTCCGCCTCGGGTGGACTTGTGCACAGCTTCTCACTGTAAGCACAGCGACCCTTCCTTCTCTGCCAGAGAGGCTGCCTCTGGGGGGGCTCTTCTCACCCATGAACGGCTGTGACTCAGGGTTACTGAACACTCCTGAAATCTACCTCCCGGGACAGGTGCGGCTCTGCCCTCAGGGGCCACGCACAGCAGGTTGGTTCTTCTCAACACAGTCCTGCAGCCTCCCGAGCAGAGATGCCTGCTGCCCTGTTGCTCCTCTCCAGCTGGTACCGGGCCCCAGTGCCTGGACAGGGCATCCAGTCCAGACACACAAAAGGCACGGCCCCCTCATTCTGGGAGGCACTCCCGGGAGGTCACGTGCCTACTTCCACACCCTGCAGAACTGCACCCGCAGCTCTGCCGCCGCTCCCCCGGCACACCATGCTCACATCCACCCCAGGGCCTTTGCTCAGCTTTTCTCTTTGCCCGGCGTGATTTTCTCTGGTTTCCCCCATCTTGCCAGACAGATCCGGGCCCTCAGAGCAGCCTACGCCAACCTACCTGCTAAAATCACCCTGCCCAGCACCGGGGCCCATCGCACACTCTTTAAATGCTCTATGTAGACTGAACACTATTGCTTTATTTATTTTTCTTCCTTTTTATTCATGTGCTTATTATCTGCCTTCCCTCCTAGATTGTAAGACCATGAATAAGCACAGGGTAAGAATTCAATAAACGGTTGTCATTTGAATAAATAGCTTTACAGGCAGAAGAAACAGCAGCTGGAGCCGAGGCACCCAGCGAAGTCGTGGAACCTACTGGTCTGAGCACAGGCTCTGGGGGGAGCCAAGTACGTGCTGCCAGCTGTGCGCCCCCAGGCTAGGTGCGTGGATACCCTGAGACTCAGCTCTGCGCCTGCTGAGTGAGGTCGGCGACAGCACGTGCCGGCTTTGCTGTGAGCAAGATGGTGCTTGTGGAGCACAGGGTGTGAGGCAGGTTCGGAGCAAGCCCTGCAGTGATGGGCCTATGGCCCAGAGTGAGGGAAGTAGAGGGCAGAGCAAGGGCCAGCACTGCAGAAGGAGAAGAGGCTGGGCTGGTGGTGGGGAGCGTGGGGGACATGAACACGGCACATGGCGGCTTCTGTCCTGGGAAGAGCTGCCCAGCTCCATGGAGCCAAGGATGGAAGCGCCCCAAATAAATACCACCATTGAGACCCAGACTTGGAACTCACCCCCCATTCTCCTTCTTCCCATTGGGGGCCTAGATCCCACTGCAGACCTTGAGCTCAGGGGAGCTGGCTAAAGGGAGCAAACCAGCTGTTCTCATGTGCTCCCACGTCCCCTCGGGGAGGGCATCAGTGAGGCGGGAGTCAGCCCTGAACTTTACGCAGTCTTCAGCACCCTCTCAGAGGCCCAGAGGGCGTCCCTGCATGTGACGCCTTGGCCAGTGTTGGCATCAGTTTGGCTGTGAGGAAAGCGGAAGCCCTGGAGAGACAGGCTCCGAGGGCCCCAGTATCCAGTCTCACAGGCCTATCGCCCCCTGGAGCTCCTGGGCTGGAGCCAAGGCGCTTCCGTTCGCCCCTGGTTCCCTAGGACACAGCCGGGATTGTCCAGCCCAAGGCAGGCGCTGAGCCACAGCTGAGGGGACAAGGCCCAGCTGTTCCTGGAGACAAGTGGACAGCTTCTTCCCACATGAAAAGGGAACCTGTGTCCCCTGGCTGAGGGAGAGAGGCAGGAGGGGAGGGACCAGGGAAGAGGCCTGGGCAGGACTGTAAACACCCTCCTTGGGGGCCTCACTGTGGGGCCAGCAGGGGAAGGGCACCCACCTGAGTGAGCCTCCCAGTCTCGTGGATGCCATCAGCTCAGCTTGCCAGAGCATGGCCTGGTCTCTGCTAGTGGCCCCCATGTGACCTTGGGCAGCCCCGAGCCTCCTGTGGTCTCCACTGAAAACAAGGGGGGTTGCAGAGTTTTCCCAGAATTTCAGCTTCAAGAACAAAGTGGGCCTTTCCCTATAAGGGCTGGCTCCTTGTAAGAGGAGGACACAGGACACAATGGTCACTACCGCTGGGCCCTGTGTCTGCGTGATGGTGCCAGCACAGCCCACTTCACCATTGTGGCCAGTCCCCAGGGCCCAGGGAGCCTTCCAGGAAGAGGCACAAAGGTGGGGTTAAGAGATACGCTGCCCCCTGGATCCCAAATGTGTTGTCACAGAATATGACTGTCTGAATCCTCTAAAATCCGGCTCAAAATATCCAAGGTGGGGCTTTTTCACATGTCCCCTTCCCTGGGCCTTCCTGTTAATTACACACCTCATTTTACGGAAACAAGAAATCCACAAATCTCGACACCAGCCCCTCCCTGCCCAGCCCCACACGGCCGCCCGGGCAGGCCCTCGGCCCTCGGGATTCCCTCAAGGCCCAGCTCTGCGTGCAGACCTCGGTGCCAGCCCCTGCAAGGCCCAGCTCAGAGCACCGGGCATCCACCAGCCCAGGCAGACACCTGCTGAGGGGCTGGAAGGTGACACCTGAGCACATGGACACGGCTTCCAGAGGGGGGCTCTGGAAGCGGAGCCTTATTGAGAACCGCAATGGCTGCTGTTTCATGAGTGATTTTCTATTCAGCCTAAATTCCTGGACAGGCATTGTTGGCCTCTTCCAGGAGTAACCAGCAGAAAACTGAGCTCCAGCCAGAGTGTGACAGCAACAAAGAGGGTGCGGGCGTGGGGCTGAGGGGGAGGTGCCGGCCGCACCAGGGACACAACCGCATCCTGCACCCGGGCGTCTCTCTGGACAGTGACAGCGTCAGCCCTCTTCGCGCCGTCATCTTGGGGACCAAGGGGCGCTGCGCCCCTGGGGACTCTGGCCAAGCGCTTACCCTGACATGGAAGTCAGGGGCCCCTGCTGCCCCTCCCTGCGGGGTCAGGGCCAGAGTGTTCTGACCGGCCCAATCCAGATGACACGTCCAGCTCTGAAGCTGGGGGGTCGGGTCAGGCCCACTTACCCGAAAAGGATAAGACGCGGGAAGGGGTTCTCTCCTTATGGAAAGAGCTGCAGGGTAAAACTAAAAATCAGCCACTCACCACAATGTAACCAGTACACCCATCCCCACAATGTGCGGGGGGGGGGGGGAATAGGGAGGAGTAGGGGTCCTTCAAGAGTAGAGAAAATGAGGTTAACCTGCAGAGATAGTCCAGGGAGAGAAAAAGAACAAGAGACCTGATTAATTCATTTGAGTCCCCAGATCAAACTGCCTGAAATCTACCCCAGTCATATTAGTCAATAGAGTTCTTAGTTGTGTTTGTTTGTTTTAGATGTTGTGAGTTCTTTTCCTGTCACTTGCAACTAAAATTCCCAAAGTAATTCAAGCGCCATAGATAATTAAGACATGTTTAAATGTTATAAGTGAGACCATTCGGTATTTTTCTCTTTCTTTCTGGCTTATTTCACTGAGCATGATCCCTTCTAGTTCCAATGAGAATACAGTCAAAAATTGGCAATTTGCAACTGGAGATTTTATCAAACACCAAATCTGTAAGTACCACAACCCTGGACTTTGCAGCCTCCAGAAACATAAGAAATAAATGTTTGTTGCTTATTTAAAAAAAAATGTTTACATGCCACTTAGATGGTGAGTCCCAAGAGATCAGAAATCATGGCCACCTCTGCACCCTTCCATACCCACAGTACAACACGAGCAGTAGGTGCTTAATAGGTGCTTGTTAAAGTAATGGATAAATACTGACAACGATGATTGTTTAACTCCGACAATGAAGGAGTCTGTTGCCCTCTGCAGACTCCTACCATTCATCTATCTCCATGCACCTGCACACAAGGTCTCTTCTCCAGCCCTACAAACACCCCCGGACTCGGGGGGTAGGCAGGCTGGTGCCCATTCTCCAAGAAGGAGAACCAAGGAAACTGACACCCCGGTTCCTTTCCTGGGATTGTCATTTGTTGCATGTTGATTAAGATGTTTCAAGAGGCCCATTCGCATTACTAGAGAGCCACCTTTTGGACAGGTGGTGTCCATGCCTCCTCGGAGGATGTCCTCTCTGCAAGGTCTCCCTTGGAAGCTGTCGACACACCCACGTACCCAGCGATGGGGGGGCCCTCACAGAGTATAAAGCAGGAAGAGCCTCGGACATGTTTTAAGAGTGAGATGGAAGTCGTTAGCTCCCATTTTAATTTAACAAGCCCAATTTTATAAATAAGAGTGAATTTTCCCAGGCTATTATTTCTAATTATGCATTTACATCAATTCACATTATGCGGTTGATGAAATGTTAATACCAAAGGCAATTTTCTGCTGACGGGTGGCATGGAGAAGAGCTTTCTTCACATTACAAGTCAATATTTTTGGAAATAATTACCCAGTTGCTCACCAGAGTCGCACTGACTAACCCAGTAGCTGTGTCTACGCAGCCTCCAACTTGAGAGGCTAAGAGGGGAAATCCCCAACAGGCGATGGAGTCCAAGGACAGGCTGGGGGCGGGCGGGATCCTGGGCATGTCCCTGGCCGCTCATGCTGCTGGACAGCCCTGGCCTCAGACGCACCCGGTCCAGCATCGGCCCGTTGGCTGCGTCAGTAAACTGCTGCAGGACTCGAGAGTCTTCATCTGCAAGAAGAGGACGCCAACAGCGAGCCTCCCACAGGGGGTTAACACACGCCTGCCTGCCTTCTCTCACTCGTCCAAGAAATATTTATGGCAGAGCTTCTGTCCGTGGGGAACATCGCAAGGATTCAGTAAGTGGCAGTGAGGACCACAAGGAGGAGGCGGAGCACTGGACTCCTGACTGACCAGGCCGGAGGCGGGGCGGGGAGGAGGTGCTGTTGGCGCTGAGGGACAGCACATCTCCACACTGAGAGAGGCAGCAGCCACTAAGCCCGGAGGGAAAGACCAGCCCACAGGACAAAGCCCCAGCCAGGTTCATGAGCTTCTTTCTTACAGAGGTGGGTGCTGGGTGCTGGGCTCCTGGGAGACCTCTCCCTGGACAGGAAGAGGTGAAGGCCCACGTAGGGGTGTCGCTGAGGAGGTGGTGAAATGGACCAATCTGGGAGACAGAGCAAGAGCTAATCACAGGTCAAAGTAATGGGCCAAGCGCTGAGGGAGAGAGAGGGGACAAGACCCCTCCTGAAGGCCTACGGGGGAGGGATTCAGAGGAAACTACCAGGCAAGCAGAGACCAGGCTCGAGAAGAAAAGCCACAAGCATGTGAGGACATCATGAGACTCCCTCATGGTTCACATGGAAGCCCCTGGAGACAAAGGTCACCTCCATCTGGGCCGACAGCAGAGGGCCTGGGACCAGGCTGAGGACCCCGCATGCAGCAGCTTGGCAGAGTCAGCACACAGGGGACTGAGGTGGCAGAGCCAGAGCGAGGAGGGAAGCCAGGAGACGGCGTGACAAGGCCACAGGAGCTAGGGCTTCAGGAAGGAGAGCAGGCTCAGCTGCGCTGGCTCTGCCAGAAGGTCGGATGAGGACTAGAAGTGTCCCTGACTTACATGTGGGGACATGGAGGCACTGAGGCATGTCCTCGGGAGCACTGCGGTGAAGGAATGGGGTGTCAGCCAGGCAGGGCTGGGCGGCGAGAACAGACACTCACTTGCCCCAGGGGGAAGGAAGAGAGAACTCGGCCTGGACGCTCCCACAGATGGCTCTAGGCTCACACACTAAAGCACAAGAGACCTGGGCCTGAGGAGAAACCAGATTCGGGAGTGACATCCTCACCTGAATGGACGGAAAGCCCAGGTGAGTCTGCAAACACCCTGGGGAACCCTCCTCATAGGTGGCCTAAGCCTCACAGTGTCCCACAGGTTTGAGATTCAGCTGGGGGGCAGGGAGAGGTAAGGGCTGCACCATGAGAGCCCCAGCCTGGGTCCCGTAGCTGGGAGAGACAGTCCAAGATGCTTACCCCATATGACAAACTGAACCCCAAGGCCTAAAATTAGCCTATAGACCCTGCGGGGTTTATTCTGAAACCAACATTTAAAATGTAGATTTTCACATGAAAACCGTGACTTCCAACTTCCTCTGAAACACTGGAACATCCGCCCACACAGGGCTGCCTGAGTGGTGCCCACCCCCCCATGGGGGTGACAGCCAGGGTTGTCCCAGGCCAGTCCCCCGCCTCTTTGGAACACCCCTAAGCCCCTTCACAACCAGTTGCCCCCCTCCTTGCAACCCCATCCTCTCAGAGAGATCTGGAACTCAGATCCAGGAGGAAAAGACAGGGAGCCCTTCTGAGCCCTGAGATTTTATCCACTACCCCCCCCCAGCCAGGCATTGTGGGGGGGGGCGCGCAGAGGGGATGCAGGGGGGCTGGCAGAGAGCATGAGGCAGGGAGGGAAGTTGGCTCCAGTTTGTAGTGCCAGGAGGGAAGGTGTGTCCTTAGGAAGAGGGAGAGGGAAGAAAGAAGGGGAGGAGAAGGAGGGAAGAAAAAGGAAGAAGGAGAGCAGGATGGGAAGAGGAAGAAGAGGGGAATGTAAAGGTGGGAGAGGGAGAACAGAGTCTCCTGTAGTCCCTGGGGGCGCAGCAGCGGAGGGGTGGCGACCGCCTGGCTGCAACTTGCCTCCATGCCCGCGTGCCACACCAGCCTGCGCACTCACTCTCTGCACTCCTGGCTGCGTGCACGCCATGCACACACACCCATGCTGTCTGCTCATAGCAGCTGCCACCCGTCATCCACAGACAGTTACACACAGAGGGGCAAGCCGAGCGCGGGCGCCCGGGCGCTCACCTGGAAAGATGCCGCTGCACATAGGCGCCCTGCACACGGCAGTGTGCTCCCACACGCACGAGGCCTCCTGCATTGCACGGTGCGGGCACACAAAGGTGCTCCGTGCAGACACACACCCCATCTCCTCAGGGCTCACCCCTGGGGTCCCAGTCCTTGCAAGAAAGGGTTGGGGTCCACCGGAAGGATCCCATAGAAGACGATCCTTGAGGGAGACTGCAAGGGTGTGATGGGGGATGGCAATGGTGGGGAGCAGGAAGAGTGGCACCCGTTTGCCAGCCCCCCGGTTTATGCCAGGCACACTCTTTCACCATGAAGCTTACCTTGTGTCACCCTTGCACAGGCGTGCCATCCCCCACCCCACCCCTTCAACCTAGTCTCTCCCTAGTCCACCCTCAGCCAATCAGGGGGCTCCCGAGGCCACGACTGCAAGCCAGACCCCTCCGACCTCTCTCAGGCCTTGGCACTGCAAGACCGCATGGGGCCGCATGCTCCCGACCCTAGGAGCACCCCAACACCAGCAACCATCAGCCTGCTCCTCTCTGTCTAGGTCTAACTATTCTATCCACCCTCCTAACCCACACCCCCCCCACACTCCTGAACCCCCACCTCAGCGGGCCATGCATACAGCAGGTGCTCTCTAATGGCTCACTAAGCTCTACAGTGCAGCGGAGCAAGAACAAGCCTTGACAACATGCACCCACTCTCCACCCTGGAGTACGCAGGATGGGGAGCCTGGTTCCCCGGGGAGAGGAGAGAGGCATAGGCCAGTGGGCCTGGTACCCAGGCTCACCCACCTCAGGCCTCTTTCCAAACAGAGAATTTCATTCAACGGCTTTTTTTTAACAAAAGGAAAAATGACATTTTGAAACGACTGTGAAAAATTAATTTAAAGCATCAAAGATGTTTTGCAAACAAAACCAGGACATTTTGTGGCGGTGACCACCTGAGTCTAAACCCCCGGGCGCCTTGGCCCAGCCAGTGGGCCCCACGGGGGCAGCGCCCACTCCCACCTGACACCACTCCAGGGCAGCGGCTCGCTGCAGGGGTGCGGAGAGCGAACACGCGCCGGTGGAGCCTGGCGGCCGGGCTCTTCGGGCAGGTGACCTTTTGTCAACTTCGGACGGGAACACAAATCTACCATCACTCTGGATCGGCCTTGATTGGATCAAAATCCCATCGGAAACCAGGGGGGAAAGGCAATAAAACCTCCAGAATTGATATTAAACCACTGACATTTCACAAACCGAGCAGCGCTGGCAGCTGCCAGTCTATCGGCAGGACGGACGCTAAGGGGCGAGTCAGGCGTGAAGGTCACGGCGGTGCTGAGGGGCCTCTCCTGGCTTCCCCGGGCCTGGGCAGCCAGCACTGAGCCTGCCGAGGCCGGCGAGAGCCTCGCATCACACTCGTCCCTCTGTCTGTCTCTCCGTGCCACGCCCGGGTCGCTCCAGCGGGCCCGGTAAGCCGACCTCCAGGGCCCTCCAGACCAGACATCTGTGGATCTGAAGCCAAAGAACAATGTAGAACCCAGAGCATGGGCTCACCGCCCCCCAAACCCCAACACTGTGCAGACTATAGCCCCACAGTGGGACAGCCACCAGCCAAGATAAAACCAGGTGGAGAACAGCCTGAGCCCGAAACTTACCAGGAGCCATGCAATTGCCCTGGCATCCTGCCACCCACACCCGCCCGGCACCTGCCAATGTCAGACGAGGAGTCCAGCAAGCATGGACCAATGCTTTTTCCTCTTGGCCAGGGCAGAGACCTGGGCGCTAAAATAAGGCATTATCAGCCCAGGACCCTCCCCTAACACATCCCGTCCTGTGTCCTGTTCCCCCTGCCACCACAGAGGACAATGAGGGGGCCTTGACCCCTGGGCTGAGGGGAGCACAAAGAGGAGGAGTCTGTCCTTCTGGCCAGGAAGCCAAGAAGCCACTCCCGAGGTGGCAGATTCTGCTGCTGCCTCTCGGCCCCTATGCCAAGACAGACGTCACTAAGCCGTCACCGCGTGCTTTCCTGCCGAGTCCAGATGCAGCTGAGAACACCCCCCAACACAGAGCCAGCATCCCCACGGGAATTGCCTGGGAGATAGAGCAGGTACGGGCCTCCTGCAATGACGGCTTAGCCCAGGCACAAGGCCCCTCTGGGTGTGGGCGGCAAACCACTTCAGAGGAAGCGCTTGTGGGAAGGGCTTCCTGGAAGAAGAGTCCAGCTAGCTGGAACAAGCAGAAGGGGGTGGACAAGCAGGTGAGTCAATCCTGAGCTGGAGCAGGGCTGATGCGGGCAGCCCACGGAGACTGCAAAACTCACAGCAGCATCCTGAGCCCAGCCTCGGAGTCCTGGGGGTGCGGGTCAGAGGTAAGCCTGCTCCCGGCGGCAGCCCCACTTCACCAGGACAGGGTCGGGTGGAGAGACGTGCTTCCCCTCACCCTCACCGGCGGCACAGCAGCAGCCGCCATCCAGCAGTTCTTGGGCATGGGGCGAGCCACCAGTCTTCCAGTGGGGATGCTCTGGTCAGAAACTTCTAGATGGTAGCCTCCCAAAATGTAGAAGGATGCCAAAATCTTGGGGTCCTGGAAATGGAGCCATCTGACAGCCCAACTGGCATATCCTGAGTCGCTCCTGGGGCCCAGGAACACGGGACACCGGCCAGTCACCGATATGAGTCCCCCAGTGCAACTCACAAAGCCACTTCCCAGACATCAGTTCACAGTCCCCCCACAACAGCCCTGGAGGCAGGGTCTGAGAGCCCCCTGTCAGGGGGCCGTGGAGGCTCAGCTCAGCATGGTGGAGAGATGAGCCGATCCCCAGGCTTCGCCACCCCTCACTGCCTCCACAGCACTGCTCCCCAGCTCTGCTCGCCTTGGTTCCCTGATGACAGGAAGCGGACTCCTTAGGAGACTGGTCAGTCACAGGCACCAGACGCTGCCACAAACGCCCTTGAACCCCCAGATCATCTCAGAGGAGACCCCTCGTGGTCTGGAGAGAGCCCAGGGCTCTGGCCGGCCCACTCATTATCAGCCAGCTCTGTCCCTGCCGCCCGTCGCACCGCTGAGGCGAAGACGCACGAGGACGGTCGCAGAGCGCTACCTCGAGCAGGTCGATCCGCTCAGACCCGTCTGGCCCTAGCCTCTTAATTCTCCATAATGTCAAAGCAATTTTTGGTTAAGCACACAGTCTGTCCTCTACTAAATTAAACTAATAGATCTAGTGGGAAATAAAGCCCCAAGTGTACTGAGAATATTAAAAATAAAAAAATAAACTCCCCACGGTTCTGTAAGATTTACTTTGGCAAATGATTAAATAAATAACACATACAGGTGGTTATAAAAGCCATAAGGGGACATTCCCCTTCATGGGTCAACCCCCCAGAATATCACCCCCCCCCAAGAACCCAGGCTCAAGGACAGCCAGGCAATTCCCTGAAGTCCCCTCCTGTCCTCAGGATCAAAGTCAGAAAGGCACGTGCTTTAAAACGTGAACTGCCCTTCGTTTACGCCAGCGTCTGGTGACCTGCTGCAAGCTCTCTCCAAATCAATCCTTTCTGCCCTCTGCGCAGCTGGTACACCTTGGACAGATGAGAAAACTGAGACCAAGGCAAGGGCAGCATCTGAACGGAAGCCCATCCTACCCCACCTGGCCGCCACCTCACTCTGTCTGGTTTTGTTTTGCTCTTGACTCACTTTCCATTAAGCCACGAGCAGCCCAGGCTACAGGGCAGGGCCATCTGCAGTGTTCCTGAAATAGCACCCGAAGCCTCTGGAGCAGCCCACCTGCCAGTCCGGCCCACCGTAGCCCAGCACCTTTGGTGGGGGGGACAGGCAAGGGCAGGAATTGAAATCTCATATTGCATTGGGGAAACCGAGATACAGGGACTTTCCCAACCAAACCAAGAAGTGCAAGACTCCTTGGAGGTGGAACCAGGAAGGCAGACTCCAGCATCAGCGGCCACCCTGAAGACCTCATGCCTTCCGTGTACTGAATGGGCTGCTGTGTCAGAACCGACTCTCCGGCACAAAGGGAGTGATGGGAAGATGAGGACTCATCAAGGGTCCTCTCCTGCCAGCTGGGTACCGAACAGGAGGGTCCGTGCAACTGCCTTGCTGTTGCTTCCAGCTCCCAGCTCTGGCCCCCCACAGGCCACTGGGTCCCCTGCCATCGGGACCCGACCTCCTCTTCATCGCCTTCAAGTCCCAACTCTTAGCCTGTGCCGGCCCTCAAGGCAAGTCCACCCAGTGATCCCGTCACTCTGTGCCAGGCAAGTCCCAGCACTCCCGCCCGCAGCCCTCACCTGGGACGGGGGCCTCCAGAGTCCCGTGTTCCTGCTGCACACCCAGGGCTGAGCTGAAGGCCTCAGTTCACAAAGTCTCCCCAGGGACCTAACTTCCAACTCCCTGAAGGTCCACTGCCAAGCGGGGAGGGGGGGGTGTGACTGCTTCCCCTTTAAGCTCCTAGCCCGGCGCCCGAGCGCTTTCTTCTTCAGCTCCGATCCCCACCCTTCTCGGCACAGAATCCTTACCATGGCTACAAGGCCCCACAGGCCCTGGCCAGCTGCTGGCCTCCCCGTCCCTACCTGGCATAACCTCATTCTTGACACTCTGCCCCCTTCAGCCCTGCGGCGCCTGCCTTTCCCCAGGCACCCACGCTCGCTGTGCCTCTGCTGGAAGCACGCTTCTCCCCAGCCCCCAGGCTGTGCCAGGCTCACTGCTTCAGACCTTCTTCTGGTCACAGACCAGACGCGCACTAAGTGGATCTGTTTGCATGTGCACACATGTGTGCAAACTGCGTGTGCAAGCTGCATGCTACACCTCACAGGCTGAGATGGCTTGGCTTCATTCCTGTTTCCTCTTCTTGAGTGTGCCCCTGCCCCCTCCAGGCTCAAATGCTGATTCCCTGCTGGCAGCTGCTGCGGGCGCATGAGCCACAGACACGCGCTAGGGAAGGGAAGCGGCGGCTTCTCGGAACACGCTGGCCGAACGCAGGTTTAAGGAGAGACAGGCTCTACCTGGAGTTTCTCCCCTTCGTTCCCAAGCCCAATCAATCCTGTCTCTGACAAGCAAACAAACAGCCCCAAGCTCTGGGGACCCAGTGCAGTGACACCAACACAGCGTGACAGGCCAGGCCCTGTCAGGGGTCCCCAACTGCTGCCGGCACAACTGTGCTGACTGCAAGCCAGACCCGCCTGCCCAGCGGCGCGTGGCCGCCTCCCTGGAGGCCCTAGAAGCCTGGTGACACAGTCACGGTGTCGTCCTGGAAGACGGCGGAAGAGGCTGAGAGGATCCCCAATACTGGTCTCTCTCCTGCCCTCTCTGACGTCTCTGGGGCATGCAGTTGTGGGTTCCCTCCCCCTCATCCAGGGCACAGAGAGGGCCACGCCTCTGCCACCCCTCTCAATCTGGTGCCCTTTGTTGGGGGGGTCTTCCTGGACCGGACTTCAGGCCTTTATCCCCCAACACTGATGGCAAGTGAATGACTAAATTGGGCAAAAATAAAACCCCCCATAAATCCGATATTTTCCTTTAAGCTGTCAGGTACACAGAGTGTGCTGAGATTATTGATAGAAAAGTTTATGGATGGGCTGCATCTTAAAATTAAAATACATTACCCAAAATCAATGTTGCTATACGTAGTATGGGGAGGACAGTAAAGGTCAGTTGAGACAAGAATATTGAAACTAAAACTCCAAAAAGAACTGAGCATTAAAATAAATAAAATTTGAAAGTGAATTCCAGGAAAAACATTCACTTCGGGGTGTAATTTAAGGGTGCTTTTAGAAGCAGCTAGGCAGTCTTTTTAAATAGCCCTTTTGGAAGTGCCTTTAAGACTCCAGTGAATCCATCCACAAAATGGTATTGACAAGTGCCGCGTACCCCAACTCTCAGCCCAATCATCCCAGCGATGACAGCACAGCAAGTGCTGATGGAGGCATAACCAGAGGCCGTAGGTGGGAGGGGTCCCTGAGGCCTGAGTCAGATCCCAGGAGGGTCTCCCCCAGGACCCTGTCCACAGTAACCCAAGACCTTCCAGAGCCTGAGGAAGAGGGAGAAGGGAACACCCTACTTCCTGGAGGTGCCTGTGGCACTAGCTGACACGCACTGGGGCGGGGACACAGCCCTTCTGACAGGCTTGCAGCAGCCCAGCGTGGGAAACTGGCTTCACTTTACAAAAGCAGCCTTCCCTCGAAGCAGGACATCTCAGTGGGGGCCCGAGGGCCCCTGGCAATTGGTAGCATTGGGTGGCTGTGTCCCCAGAGGGAAGCGACACACATGAAAGCCATGACAGATGCCTTCTTCAGAGTCTTCAACCAAGACCAAGTCCCACCAAACGAAGGGTAGCAGGAACAGGCTTCCCTGCAGGGAGGGGCCAGCCAGGCATTGGCAAAGATGGGCAGGGGCTATAGCCTGGTGCCAGTCTACTGAGCCTCCAACTGGCAGAGGGCTAAGTAGAAGAGGCGGTGTCCACCGGGCAACTCAGCAAAGGAGCAGGAAAGCACGCCTTCCCAACACCCCCGCCGGCGCCCCAGGTGGGACACTGACTGAGCCCTCAGTATGGCTCAGGCCCATACTTAGAGAAGAAAGGCCCAGCCTGCCCTCACAGCCTGAGAGGGGACAACAGACCTTACAGCACAGAGCTGAACACCAGCTGAACACGCCGCTGCTCAGACCCCCAGGCTGCCATCAGGGCCTAGCTCTCTGCACCAATTCCAGGTAGAAGGGCCCAAGTGCTCTGCAGTGGGGGAAATGCAGGATGTTTTTTGTTAAGAATTAGAACCCCAGAGTAGGCAGTCCTGAGATGGAGACCTCCAAGGGCACTGTGTGACCCTGGATTAGCGCTTAGGTCTCTGAGCTTTACCAGCAGGGTGAAATCACAATGTCTACCACACAGGGCTGTTCGAAGACTTAAATAAGCTCACTCATTCACCCCAAAATATTCATTGAACTCCTAGCCTGTGCCAGACTGTGTTCTAGGTGCTGGAGATACATCAGCAAGCAAAGCCAAGAGCCCCATCTGAGTAGTGTCTGCAGCTCACAAAAACACAATAAACAAGGGTATTGTACCAGATGTTGGAAGGAGGTTAGTGATTAGAAAGGACAAAAAGGATAGCAGGGTGAGGGATTGGGACTGCTGAAGGAGTAGGGAATACAGACTGTAGTATTAAAATAGTGGTCCTTGTAGACCTCATTCTCAACAAAAATCGTAAGAACATGACAGTTAGCCAACCAGATGTCTGGGGGAGGAGCATCTCAGACAGCTGATACGCTGGTGCAAAGGCCCTGGGGTGGAAGCACGCTCAGTGCATTGCATTGTGGGAGGGAGGCCAGTGTGACTAGAGGCATGTGATCAGGGAAAGAACAGAAAATACAAGAGGAGGACAGAGGGGGGCAAAGGGGAACAACAGATAGTTTGACCTTGTCAGCCACTGCAAGGCCACTGGTGTTTATCCTGAGTGAAATGGGAACCACTGCAAGGTTTTGAGCAGAGGAGGAGTGATGTGAGTTCTGTTTGAGAAGGACTACTCAGCTGTCATCTTGGGAAAGTGTGTAGCCAGTGCCTGCCTGGGACATGAAAAGCATGTGCTAAAGTGCAGCTATTACTCTTAACACCAACTCATGCTACGGACAAGAAACACTTTACCCCACAAAGTGGTACAGGTTTACAAGAGTCACAAGCCTTAAAGGTAGCAGAGCTGTAACTCCCTCTAGCTGCAGGAATTCTCCCCTCAGGCCTCCAGGGTCACATGATCTAGGCTGGGCTCCGCTCCGGAGTCAGGACAGGCGGTCTGACCGCCTCTCCAAGCAGCCCAGTGCAAGGTGGGTTGGCTTTTACCACCAGACCCCTGTCTGACATCGGTGCCCGAATGAATCAGCTTTCCTAGCATCCCACCAAGGCTGTGCGTGTAGCGCAGTGCAAGTCTGCCCTCTCCCTTCAGAAGCCGAGGACAGCAATGGGGCCTGCAGGGTCTTCGGCTCATCCACCAGAGCAGTTTTTAAGGGAAGGCGGCATCCTCAGGAAAAGCTGCTGGCTTGTGGGGATGAAATGACAGAAGTCATCTAGTCACTGCCTCCTTGGAGCCCCTAGAGAGGAACCACAGGAAGAGAAGGCCCAGACAGCTCTCCCTTCCTGACAAGCGGGGCTCCATGGATAAGCAACAGTGACCTGAGGGGGTGGGAACGACTTCCAGGCTGGGATGAGGAAACTGAAACCCAGCCTGGGAGGGCCAAAGGTGCCCTGCAGGGGACCCCCTGGTGACAAGCTCAGGAAGGGCCTGTCCTTTCTTCCCCTCCCAGGCTGCGCTGCCAGCAGCATGGGCTGGGCCAGCAGCTGGGGAAAATCTGCCTTTTCTGTTTCCTCTCTCAGCTCTTGGGGAACCTTCTCATGGTGCCTCTGGGAGGCTGGTGAGCAGGGAGAGCAGACATATGAATGGGGAAGAGAGGTTCCCCTCACCCCAACCTCAGGTCTAGGGGCATAAGGACTGGGGTAACGAAATCCATGGACTGGGGATTCCCACAGGGAAACAAGGCGACAGGCTCAAGGAGAGCTGTGGGACCGGCCCCCAAGACTCCGTGCCCCTTCTGAGCCACAAGCCCGATCCACGATCCACGTTCCCCTTTGGGGGCCAGACAGCACTACTACAGATGGCT
>PVIJ01014102.1:0-42248 GCA_004024925.1 Scalopus aquaticus | reverse complement strand
ATGTATCCTTTCAGATTAGTGTTTTTGTGTCCTTTGGGTAAATTCCCAAAAGTGGTATTGCTGGGTCATATGGGAGCTCCATGTTTAGCAGTTTGAGGAATCGCCATACAGCTTTCCATAGTGGTTGGACCAGTTCACATTCCCACCAGCAGTGTAGAAGAGTTCCTTTTTCTCCACATCCTTTCCAGCATTTGTTGTTACCTATATTTTTAATGTGTGCCATCCTCTCAGGTGTGAGGTAGTATCTCATAGTGGTTTTGATTTGCATTTCCTTGATTATAAGTGATGTTGAGCATTTTTTCATGTATCTGTTGGCCATTTGCTTTTCTTCTTTGGAGAAGTGCCTTTTGAGCTCTTCTGCCTATTTAGGAAAGGAAGAAATTTGCAGACGATATGATAATATATATACAAAACCCTAAAAACTCCATAGAAAAACTACGCAAAATAATAGACCAGTTCAGTAAAGTAGCAGGATACAAAATCAACGCACAAAAGTCAGTAGCATTCCTCTATGCAAACACCCAATCTAAAGAAGAAGAAATTAAGAAATCCATCCCCTTCAAAATCAAAACCAAAAAAATCAAATATCTGGGAATAAATCTAACAAAAGACATAAAGGACTTATACAAAGGGAATTATTCTTTCTTACCAAATGCATCTGTCTTGAAAATTCTAGCTGCCTTGTCACTCACCTCCCAATATAAGCTAATTTATCTTTTCAATTCATCTGGACTCTGTTTGTGTTCCTCCTCTATATATTTTAGTCTGGAAACCATCAATAGACAGTTGTTAGCTAGAGAGATTATAGGACTCACCTCATTTGTTCTCCTTGATTCAGAGATCAGGTTCTATGCTGTCTATTGTTCAATGTCTGAAAACAGTGTATGTGTGTTATATTCTTAATGGATAGAAGCAAATATATATATATATTTATATATGCATGTACATATAGCCCATATCCATATCCTGTGGAAAATAAATGCTCCTTGAATATTTACTTAAAATAGGTTACCTTATAATTAAAATTTTGAACCAAGCAAGTGAAGTATGTTATTATGAATACTAAAGAAAAAAAATGGGTATGAAAACATGAACTTTCTTATATTCTGCATGTAATTCAAAAAATCATTAATATTGATTAAATATAAGGAAATGGATAAAAACATTCATGAATTTTAAATTCTCATCTTTTGATGCCTGTTCATTAAATATCTGCAGTAACAGTAACACAAGTGAACTAAAATAGTTTGTAATTTGAGTATGTAAATTTTTAATTTAAAATGGTAGAGTAATAGTATGCATTATCTCTTAAAAATAGTTTTCATAAATTTTTATCTGTTGCTAAATTGGGAGGTGTGAATCTCCATCATGCCTCTACTTTTATGAGCTTTTTGCCAAAAGTGTCTGTTTTGAATCTCCTCCTATAGCACCTTACCACCAATTTATTTTCTTTCCTCCTTTCCCTCACTTCTCTTATCAAAGCAGATGTTATCTGAGGTGGAGAGTGGAGATGGTTGTACATATAATTCAGCAAAACTGATATGGAGTAAAGAAGATTTAGAGAGACAGAATTACCCATAATAGCCATCTGTGTCTATCAGATTTACCAGATAATTGTTCAACTTTTCATTTCATTTTGGGAAGACAGGCAGAGATGGAGTGAATTCCCAAGAGAGGGTAGATCATTGAACAGATACAAGGATAACCTTTTAGGATAGATAGGCTGCACCTTCTCTAAGGGGAAATCATGACTTGTTAATTTGGGAATGTGCTCTGAGAACATAATGAGCCTGTAAACAAAGGACAATCTCAGAAAATGTGTGTGTTTAGTTAGCCCTTCGCATGCCTTTCATAAGCACCAGCCCAAAAGTGGATTAAAAGAAGACAGGAATATTAAATAATTAGCTCAGAAGAAATAAATGTTGAAGGTAGAGTAATTTTGTCAAGGTAGGAGAAGAAGCAAAAATAACAGGAAACAAAATGGAAAGATAAGTTGTCATTTCTTTAATCAAAAAAAAGTGATCTCAGATCAGAACTTGAACCTCTATAGCTCTGCATTTTTATGTTACGCTAGAAAATTTTGTTAATGAAAGTAAGGGTTATTTTGTTGTCACTTAGAAAAATTTGAAACTAAACAGGATAAGACTTGACATATGGATTGGAACTTGGTCAAGGGGTAATCCCTGTTTGATTGGAGGATCTGTGTTCTACTCTCATAAATGAGGACTTTGGCCTGGAAGTGATAACTTCCAAAACAGGAGGTGGAAATCTGGGATTGAAGTCTGTTCCTCGATCAGCTGATGGATTTCAACAAATGATTGCCCTTAAGCTGTAGCAGCCCCATTAGCCTATATACATATCACAGTAAAGAGCATGTACAAGTCTAGTCACTGTTCTACAAGACAGGTGCAGTAGCACCACACGACTTGAAGGAGTAATGTGAGAAAGTGTGTGACATCAAAAGATTTTTCAATCTGGGGGCATAAAAGAATGAAGACAACACTGGTCGAAAAATTTTCACAAAAGTCATGTTACTGAAATAAAATTAGTCATTTCCTATCAATTTGTATATGCTCAACATGAATATGACAGTCAAATACTAATTTTGTCTCTAGGTGTTTTTTGTAATCTGCAATAAATTGATGTTTACATCACGAAATGCATGCCAATAGTAATAGGCCTACTGTAAAAAATCAAATCATAGACTACTTAGATTTCTTCACTTGTCTCTTGTACAGCTGTTCAGGAATAAAATAGATGGAAGACGGTTTCCATTGTGCAAAAGCAGAGCCTTAAGACTCATTTTCGAAGAGTCTAGAAATAGTCTCCATTCTCGTGGGTCATGAGTGATTTCTAAGGCATTCACGAGGCCCTCAATATCGGAAAAGAATACCAGAGAACTTTCCTTTCTGAAAAAAGGCTCCAACTGCTGGTAGCACTTTTGACATAAAGTGATTGTGACATCTTCTAAAATATTCCATTGTTGAAGTCTTGATCCTAGCAATTCTGCCTTGTTCTTGGATAAGTCCAAATCATGAACCAGGTCATTGAGTTCTTCCTGTGTTAGTCTATGTGGGGTTGATGATGCCCCACAGTGAAAATCTGAATCACTGCATGCTGATGGAACAGGAGAAGAACAGGTCCACTCACCCTTGTCCTCATCAGATGACTCAAGAGAATATTCTGGTGGAGGTTTTGGAATAGGAAGTCCCTCACCATATAGAACTGGTCTCAATGCAAAAGGAATGTTTGGGTAAACTATTCTAGACTTCTTTTGCATAGTTATTCCACCAGAAAGATGAGGAACCAAGCAGAAGTAACAGTCTTTTATGTGGTTGCTTGGCTCTCTCCACACCATGGGGACTGCAAACGGCATTGATGGTCTTTGCCATTTAACCACTGTGAAAGCTTTGTTGTCCATGTAGCACAGCCTATAAGTGGGGCCCAAGGGTTGTCTTGGTCACCAACCTTGCATCCAAAGTAAAGATGATAAGCCTTCTTCACTTGAGAAGTGATCCTTTTCTTCTGGTTGGCAAATGTCACTTCCCCACAAATACAGCAAAAATTGTCCACACTATTAACGCACTTTCGAGGCATTACTGTTCTGTGTTGTGCCTAAATGGATAAAATAATAATAGTTCTATGGAACAGTAGCTTCAACTGTCTCGCACAAAGTCTGAAATATTTTCAATGCTCAACCTTTCCGACAGGGCTTTCTATAGGGCACTGCTGACATCAGCTTACTTCAGCAGCCGTCTGGCAGTAGTATTGCATTGCATCAGAAAATGATGCAATCAACTCTGGATGATGTGTGCATGATGGCATTATGCAATGTGATGCAATATTACATCATTGTAGGCTGATTTAGGATGTTGTTGCAGTCCTACTGAATAAATGTACATGGTGAAACATATAAAATGACTTATGTGAAATATCTTCAAAATGAGAGCTAATAAAAAAATTTCAGTATTATATTCATGTTCAGCACACAAAGATACTACAGATTAGGGCCTTTTAAAGTCAGAAACAATCTCAGTGTTGACCAGTGTAATTATTAGAATTTATAAAGTCAATAAGGGTTTGGAAATAAGAATTTTGTCAGAATACTAGACTACAAACCATCCCTAGAACCTCAGGAAAGATACCAGTGACAGGAAAGAACACATCTTATAACAAATTAAGAACTGTTTTTTTCTCAGGGGATTTACCAGCTCACTGCATAAATAAATTCGAGAATGATTTCTATGAATTTATGGTCTACATGAGCATTTAGAAAACATTTCTTTCCCAGTTTATATCCTTGAGCCCTACCTCACCACAATATCTTATGTGAGGCTATCACGAGACATAAAATACTGGGTTCATTGGATACCCACCCAGTCTGAGATGACATGTCTTTTATATTGGTTTAAATAACTTGACCTTAATTACTACGAGGGATTTTCTTTATCTTTTATTTTTTCCTTTTTAAATCTGTCATATTAATTTCCGACATGATTTTTCTCATATTCACTTCCTATAGAGTGTCTGAGCCCTGATCTTCCTTTCTGTCAAAGAGAACACAAAGGGTCGGAAAACAAATTTACAATCTCCTATAGACTTTTCAAATCTCAGAAAGCTTAAATCCAGTTCAAACTTAGAGGCTGAATACTCACATGCATTCCAAAGCTATCAAATAGAATTTAGACACCTAATAATTATATCTTAATCCCACAACCCAAAATCACCTAACGTTTATGAGGAAATAGCCAATATAGTTATATATTAATACTTGATAAAGCCACAGGGTAAGCTTAGAATGGATAACCTATATGTCATTGATGTGGCTTTGGCAGGAGGCTTAGTTATTTGTTTTTTGGGGGTGGTTTTAGCTTGCTTCATCTGTACAGATGAGAGAAGGAAGTGCAAATAAAGAGATCTGTTCACCCATCTGTAGTTTAGTTTTTGTTGCCAGTATCACATGTATCTCAAAGATGTTTAGGAACCTGAAAAGAATTCATACAAAGATGTGTTACTCTAATCACTTGTATTATGGGAAAGCACACATGCCAGTTAATAAGAAGGTGTGACTCTCAAACACCCACAAGCTTCTTAAGCTGGTGAGTTATCTTGGACCCTCATATTTGACTGACTTTTGTAGATATGATGGAAGTTCTAAAAAGTTGAATTTTAAAGTTTTCTATTTTCCTAGAATTTATAAATGTTAATAAGAAGAAAACAGTAATTACTAATGTAGTCTGTTTGATCATATGAGAGAGGGTAGGTCAATTGCACAGAAGCAAGTATATTTTAGGAGAGACAGGCAGTTAGTTATACCTCTGCTGACTAAAAATCATGGCTTACTGATTTGGGAAGGTTGACTGAGATTGTGATAGGTCTGTGAACAATTAAGTATCTGTAAACACCATTTCTTTAGGCTTTAAAAAAAAACACAGGGTGCCAACTCCAAGGTGGATTTCTTGAGAAATAGGACTCCGTCCTTCCTACACATGATAGGACAAATTTTCTAAATTTTAGAGCTGTTTTTCACTCAAAAGGCCTTTCATTCTACATCAGCGAAAGCTGCAACCAACTCTAAGTACTTAATTCATAAAGTCCAATAATGATTGTTATCACCCTAGTCCCCAAAGAAATAGTTGCCAAAAAGTAGTTGTTTAGTGAAATGCACCCAGAAGTTTCAGTCAAACATCGGTCACACAGATGAAAATGTGGTTTGCTTTGGATTCCATAACAGTCTATATACTATTTACCTACAGGGGCTCTCGCCTCTCCCTGACAGCTATTTACAGATACTTACTGAGCACCTATTTTGCTGGCTCTATGCCAGGCTTATCACAAATGAGCTGTGGTCAATGGAGTCAGAATAACTTAAAAAGGCTTTGTTGACACAGAGCTAGTTGGTACTCAAGCACAACTTAAGCTTACTCTTTCCAACTCTAAAAACTATTCTCTTTCACTCATCTGAATATTCAGAATAACTTAGAACTAAAGTCACATTTTCTTAAACCTATCTTATATAATAATCTCTTTGAAAACATATATCAGTAACACCAAGAGTTTTGGCTTATAAATTTAAACAATGAATGTTTTGTGAGATAGGATGTGTGAAGAAAAGTGAGGACACTTTAATCTCTAGAAGAGAAGATTAAAGAGCAAATTCTTTAGTGGCATTTCCCAAATACACAAAATCAGTAATTCAGATTCCACTGCCTTGATTTTATATTAACTGAATTTAATTTTATATTAACTGAAACAGTACTGGAAGTAAACTCTCCCCTTTTCGTATAAAACAAACTTATAAGAAGCATGGACAATCCAGTTAAGAGAACAAAATATTTGAAAAAAGGGAAGCCGTTTTGTGTAAATACATAGAGGAAATTGCTGAATAATTTCATCTACTAACTATAAATCATTCCTAAAAACGTGATGGTGTGTGTGTGCTATGTGTGCTGATGGCGGATGGGATGCAAGCACTCGGCATGACATCTAGAATCCCTGGGGATGATGGCGAGAGTAATAATGATGGCATGCTGGGTTTTGCTAGACCTTTTGATAACAGGACTTTCCCAACTAGTGATGTTTGAGGTGGGAACAGGGACTAAGAAGAATGCTAAAGTAACATTCCACAGGCCTTCCTCTGGTCACTCACCCTGGTTCTAAGAACTTGGAAGTATTAAGAAATCTGTCTTTAATATACTCAATAATTCTGAATTATTTTATCCCTTGGGCTATCTGAATTAATGAAATCTGGCTATATGTGAAAAATAGCTAGAGAGAAGTAGGAAGTCAGCTGTTTTCTTTGGTTGCTGGAGTCAGAACAAAAAAGCAGATTGAGATTTCAAAAGCACAGGTTCATATTGAATTTAATTCAAGGAAGAATTTTCTAAAGTTTAGAGCTGTCTGTCATTTACCTATTCTTTCATTCTACCTCAATGAAAGCTGACTATGTGTCAGGTGCTGTGCTGATGATTGGTGATGGGAAATAAATGAGATGTTTCATCAACCTGTAATTATCAGCTTTCAGTATTAATCAGCAAGCTGTAGAATAAGGGCAATATGGAATCAAGAATGGGCTTAGGGTCTCCCTGGTGGTGCAGCGGTTGAGCACTGCGCTGTGGAGCTGTCAGCAGCTCGCGATGCAAGTTCGACGCCCGGCCAGGGAGAATCCCACATGGTGCAGCAGACCTCTCCTCCCTCGCCCGCTGCTCCCCTCAGCAGTGTGTTTCTGATCTGCTTGTTCTGCTCCCCACTCTGTCTCTGGTGATCCCTCTCGCCGCCCCCCGCCTCTGGCCTGTACCCCAGCTTGTATGTATAAATAAATAAATCTTTAAAAAAAAAAAGAATGGGTTTAAGTGGGAATAGTGAGGAGATGGATAAAATCCAGTCTACCCCCAAGATTCTTACAATCTAATGACCCTTATTTTGAGACTTGCTGCCACTTTCTGAACAATAACTATGTGCTTCTCCCAGACGTCCTGCTGTATTTATGATGTGCTTTGTTTCTAATCCTCAAACATTTCTATGGTGGTGACAGGATCTTACTTTCAGATGATGAAATTAAAGTCACCTATCGAGGAACCTGGTACAGTGAGCGAAGGGTTAATGCTCATTGGTGAGATGAGTGAGGATTTTATATTATACACCATCAGTTAACAACTGAAAACTCCCTCATGAAAATGGTTTTTTTCCAGAATTTCTTCTCTGCCACAATCCCACACAGAACTCATCCTTGGTGATTGGTCGTCCCGACACAGCTCATCTCCCTCTCAGACACAAAAATGACCTTCTTAGTTAAAGATTGATTTAGAAAAGATTCCCAAGCCAGAATTCTAAACATTCCTCTCCAAAAAAAGGAGGGTCTAGAAATTCCTGATCAGCTGCTTGAAACTAAAAATGTATCCAGCTCTTTGAATGACAGGGTTAAAAGCCAGGTAATGCATTCAAGGTATGGGCTAAAGAAGATCCCATCCTGTAGGTTAATCACTACCATTCTGCTATTGATGTGCCCTGAATGGTCCCAGGGGTGCTGGGATGAGGAGCTCTCCTCTCACAGGCAGCCCCTGGGCCTTCAGCCCCTGTTTTTCCCAGGAGCCATGTACTGTGTCTGTGTACCACAACTTTAAAAGGGTTGGGAAGTAAGTCATCCCATGAAACCTCTGGGGCTTGTCAGTGACAATGAGAGAACTCACCTTGAGAGACAGAGTGAAGGTAAATAGGATCTTAGAAAGTTGTTGGGAGGGCCAACCAAGGTCAGAGACATAATACGTGCCCTTAAAGATGAAGCCCACTGATCCATCCAGAAACCCAGCCCTGGAACTCGTTGGCAAGGTGCTGTGTGTGGACAACTGCACTCAGCCCCCAGTGTGAATTTACACTTGTCAAGATCAAGTCTGAGTCAACTCACTGGAGGTACAAAGCTAGCTTGCCCCTTTGAACTTTGTTCCTATCACAGCCATTTAATTATTTTGTGAGTGCTTATAAATCGGGAAAAAAAGGTGCCTTCAGAAGGACAATATCTAACATTTTCCAGGTTGCACTATTTTTATGAACTGCAAGAAACTTACATTACTTTTAAGGAAACTACATAAAGAAGGTGTCAGCATTTTCAATATAAACTCCATTTCCAAAGGTTTATGCATTCCGGAGAATTTGCTTGAGGGTGAAACCTGGCATATGGTGCCCAAGTCCCTGACTGTCCACACCTCATTTCATAGGTACTTACAAATGAGTCTTTCAAATTCACTACATTTGGCATCTGTAATTTTTCGAAGTAAAAAATTGCCTTAATAGCAGGTAGGTTCTGAGCTTAATGTCAGTGCACACACTTCTCAGAATATCACGAAACTCAAGAATACCAAAATTCCTATTTTATAGATTCTGGTATGACAGTATTGTGAAGGGGGAAAAATAATTTAAAGGGACAGATATCAGAAAATGTTGTCATCAGAAGGGCACAATGCTTCCTTTATCATTGTTCAGATCCTAGATCCCTCCTCTGCCCTCCTTCCTGCCTTGTATTACAGGCTAAGCAAACATACACAGGCTTTGGGGCATAGGGCGCTGCACCAGAAAATCACTGAAAAGGCAATCAAGAATCTTCCTTTGCTTTTTGTGCCTCCGTTTGAGGAGGCTGGATTAATTGCTTTATTAGTTGTAAAATACTTGAGAGAGAATTCTTAGACAAAGTTAGGAAAACATTCCCTGTGGAGACAGTGCCTATTGCCAACCCCACAGAGGCAAGATAAATGCCAGAAAAACCCTGGCATGGAAAACTACAGATGTATTTTGAAAAGATAAAGGGAGTTACTAGGCAATTCTGGCCTGCGCAGATCAGAATGTGTAGGCATCCTGTATAGAGGCAGCAACAAGGTAGATTCAGGCATATCAGTCACAGAATGGGATGTGCATGGACCCAGATAGAATTCAGAGCCCATCCCTCTTCAGGAGGAGAAGCTGGGTGCTAGGAGCAGGAGGTCATTCTATGTGCCTTCTACTCACCAGACTGCCTCAAGGACTGTTAACTGAGCAACCCCACTTCTGGATTTACCTGTACTTTTGGGGGGAATCAGTATAGCTTGATAGTTACAGTTAAGAACATGGTCTTTGTAATCCAGCAAAGCTGGATTCAAATCCAAGCTCTTTAGTTATAATACATGGCCTTGGGCAAGTTACTTTTCTGAATCATGATTCCTCATTTATAAATTGCAATAATCATTCTTACCTTATAGGATTATAAGATGAAAAATGATGGAAATAAAGCAGCCAAACTTAATCATCCACTTTCATGAAAGGAAAAGAGCCCCTAATGCCCTGCCCCACTGAGCACTCCTTAGTTGAGGGTTAAGCAACCCGGATGTTGATGGGAGTGAAGGATCATGGTGTGTAGCTGGGACAGGCAGGGACCAGCACATCTCAGCTGTTATATCTGTGTGACTTTGATTCCTCTCTCCAAAGCCTGGGTCAATCTGATGGAAACCCATCTACACCCGTGAGAACCAAATAGTTCAGACATTTAGAACTACCCCCAACTATATAGGGACCTACTAAATCTGAGACTGTTATTTATCTAGACTAAAATGAAGGATGCTGAGTTCTGAATAGAAGGATCTTTCTTTTCAAACACTCTGAAATGCCTTCCCCTCCAAACAGCTGATCATTTCTCCAAAAGGTCATTCTGAAACAATTAATTATATTCTGTAATTGAGGAGAAAATGAAAAAAGAAGAAGATAATGAATAATCTATAAAGCCGGTTAAGAATAAGCTAACCAAGAAGCCTCCCTGGAATGAATGGGGCTAAAACAGCCCCTGGGATTCTGGAAAGGAAAACAGCCATGTGATTTCAGGCCCCGCCCCTGTCCATGGCCAGTCTCTGAAAACCAATGGCAGATGAGATGGTTAAATGACACCAGAAGGAAGAAAGAGTACCTTCATTTTCCTACTTTAGAGAGTAAAGTTTCTCCTTAGTGGGTTCTTCATTGTCCTAGTACTTCCTAAACTAAGCACTACACCTACTAGAATCCATTAAAGTCAATTCTGAACCCCCTAAACCTTTGCAAATACTTTAGGAAAGTCCCAGAGTTCTACTACTCTCAGCAAAGAGGTTTGGAGTTAGAGGGTGAGGGAATAGGCAGATTCAGAGATTCAGATATTAATTGTTCAGCATCAAATTAGATTGTGTAAGAAAGCTTCTTAAGGATAAGCGATTTACCTACCAGATAGCTATGAATAACTAATAAATATGCTAACCATTTCATACATGTCACCATTCATTATTTCATTCATTCAGCTATCTCATAGTGTGCTGGATATACTCTAAATTCTAAAGATTCCTTGGTGAACATATTTTTATCTCCACATATGAGGAAACTGAGACCTTGAAAGGTTAAGCATCTTGTGCAGGGGTTCACACAATTAGCTGTTGACAAAAGCTGTATTCCAAGTCACTGATCCATAAAGTGTCATTAAAATATTAGCTGTTGAGTCTCTTGAGAAAGAGATTGTCATATTCTGGTATATTCCCCATCGTGCCTAACTAGTGCTAAGTTGTGCTTTTTGCTCAATCCTAACTTTCAAGACACTGATATAAACTTACTAGGGATGTTGCTTTCTAAGGTTGTCATATGAACAGGAGACTTTTTGGAAGCTGGCTTACTGGCTTAGCTAAGTCACATACCACACAAATGAAGCCCACATGATAAGTGGTGTTACCACGGCCAGGGTACCTTGGGGGCACACCCTCATAGCATGTGAATTAGTTGCCCTCACATTCAAATTGAGAGACCAGAGACTTTGTTAATTACCAAATGGATGATAATTTATGTAAGAGATACACAATTACCTTTGTTAGGACATCACTTCAATTTGTTACGTGTGTTCATTACTAATCTTATCTCAGTTAATAAATTTCACTTAATTGGTTGAAGTCATATGATTCCCAATTGAAATAAGGGTTATCAAAATTAATTTTTGACCTCTATTGACTGTTCTTTTTCTGTTGAACTCCAGAGAACCATCTAGAGTATGTGTACACGTGACACTTGCTGCCAGTAATGGCTGCCTTCTTACCTCATGTTACATGAAGGGAATATCTTCATGCTCAATTAAGTATCTGTTTCACACCACTCACCAGAAATTAGTACACCATTAATTAGTGGCAGTTCCTTCTAACTGTCTCTTTCCTCCAGAGCAGATCTAAATGCCTAAGATCCTTTTAGCCTTTCATGTGAGCCTTCTCTAATCCTCACTCTGTTACTCTGTCTAGAATCAAACTGCCAGATGCGGACACTAGACAGTGGGATCGGAACCTTCCCACTCCCAGACTCTGGAAACCGCTCAGCAGGACGATACCTGTGCCAGCCAGACTCCACAGAGGACCCTGAACCCATCTTATCTCTCCAGCCAGCCCTTTGTACAGCGTCCTCCGTCCGAGCCCAGACCCTTCAACGAGAAGTGCCTTCCTCTGCAGACAGCACAGGCTCTGCAGATAACACCATTGTTCATTCCGCATCTGACCCCGTCATGATGGCCCACAGGATGCGGCCTCTTCAAAGTCATCTTCCCAAACCAGCCTCCTCAGGTAAAATGCCTATTCTTTTCCAAAATAGATAGTTCTCCCCTCATAATGATAAACTTACTCACAAAATGGAAAGCAGGAAGCAAAAAGGAGGTGAGCACCAGGAGGTGAGCAAGTCAGTGACTTCTGCCCAGTGGAAATGTGGATGCTGTTAAACCCCTCCAAGTTCTCAACCCAAACATAAAGTGACAGGTATTAAACTCTGTCTACTATTAGCATGACATTGAGGAGTGTACATGCATGTAAAGGAAACAAGCATGTAAGCTCTGGTATATGGAGCTGTAAGTTGATTAAGGACAAATCCCACACTGTAAACATTCATGGAATTTTATCTTTTAAAACTTAACTCTGAATATAGATCAGCTTCAGTCTGAGACATAAATTAAACTAAAATATTGTTTGCCCTCTAACCAGAAACATACATCTTCTAAAATATTCCTATCCTTCTCAAATATATTTATATGTTGAACTATAAAAGATTTAGTTTGATATATTAGCAATAGATTGTGCATCACAGCAATAGAATGGACTGAGCCTCCCATTGGGAAGAACCATCCTTTGTCGCTGTCAATGGAAACAAGCTTTCGTGATTAAAGATAGGACCAGGCTAAGGGTCGAAGTTTTCCCATTGTTCTCTCAAGATTAAATGTATTTATTGCAGCCCTAGAAGACACTACATGATTTTTAACTTGCATGGCTTATGTTGCATTTATGACTTGCATAAGCATATGAAATAGAGCTCTAAAAACTTTCATTTATGATGCAGTGATTAGAAAGGTGCCACAAGTAGAGATTATACCATAGGCTTCTGAGAAATTAGAGAAGAAGACTTTTAATTAAACATCTTTGAATGAATGTGATTGGATTATTCCCATGGTGGAGCGCTTCCTTCAGGCAGTAACTGCAGGAATGTTTCATCGCAAACTTCGGCTCATTCCAAACTAAGGCTACATTTGAAAAAGCTATATAATGCATATTATTTTTTGCAATAAATGCACTGTTAATTAATGGCTCAGCCTCTAGTGATTCAGGGGCAAAATCTTAGTTATAGATTATATGCTCCATGCCTGAATAGTCACATGTGTGACCTCAATTCAGTGGCAGGCTGCCGAGTAGACTCCATGATTAAACACTGTCATTATAACAAATTGAATAGAAACCACGAGTCTCAAATTGCTTCATAAGAAGGGGATGGGAAGGAGATTGTTCTGATCTTGCTGCTAATATTCGCTGCACCCATTTTCTAAGGTTTGTGTCTTAGTTAAATTGTCATGAAGAATTGTAGAAATGCAGTGTGTGGGAGGAGCGAGGTCAGCACCCTGCAAGGTGCTTTGTGTTGCCCATCCTGGAGCTTCCTGTCCACCAAATGATACCGTCACTTGGTCTAGAGGCAGGGCCAGTTTTCCAAGCCTTGTCTTCTCTCTCTGGCCATTGATTGCCCATGTGAAAGACTAGAGAGTGGAAAACTAGCTGAAACAAAGGGAAAGCGGGATGAAGTCCGTGTAGAGCAGTCACTTCCTGTTTAATGTACCCACTTGAATTTGTTTTTCTGTTATCTCCGTATCTGAGTAGCCATACAAATCTCACAGTGCTGATGAAGATACAGTTACTTCATTTCTGCTCACAAGCAAAATGCTGTCGAGAAGCTATCACAGCACGTTCTGTTGATAATCATTGAGGCTGGGGGATAATAACAGCAATTGTCCTTTCTGGCGTGAGGAAGGCATACACTCTGCAAGTTAATCTACACTTATGGGTAATGGAGGAACTTCCTTTAATCATCTTGATAATCACACGCTTGCTATTCAAAGTGTGATTTGTGGACCAGCACCATCAGCATTACCAAGGAGCTTGTCAGAAATAAGAAACTCATACCCAACTGCAGATCTACTGAAAAGGGCTGCAATTTAACAAAAGCTAGGTGATACAGAGGAGAACTGTCCTGTGCTGTCATTAAAGACCTCTGAGCAAAATTTCCCAAAGCATATTATTCCGAAGTATCTTAACAGGTATTCTAGGAAAATAAAGTTTCCCGGTGCAAGTATGTGTGAGCAAGAATGCAAATCCAAATCCTCTCTCTGAAAATGGTGACAGTCCCCATTAGCACAATCAAGGCACTGAGGTATTCTCCAAAAAGGACACTTGTCTGTTATTTGAGGAATAATCAGGGTCTCCCAAATGGTTTGCCCATTTAACTCTTTCTAACCTGAGTAATACATTAATATTTTGTTCAAGTGGTCTGAGGACAGTTTGCCACCCAGACTCCAAGATGAACATTCTCTAGAGCAACATACAGTGATGCCAGTGCTGTGGTTAGCACAGACTTGCAGGGGACAGAATGTTGGGAAGCACAGCTTTCACCAAATTTGGACCATTTTTTAAAAATGATTTCTGAATATCCCTCGCACCTTCCTCCCTAGACTTATAAAGAGTTGATGGAAGCTGACTGTGATTTCATATACTATCCTCGTTTAGGAAAAATCACTTCCCCAAAGCAGAATGGCGCAGAGTCAAGGCCTCAGACTTGCTCATCATTTGAATATGCTGATAACACGATGGCCAGTGAGCCCCTTCCAGGCTGGGAAGACACCGCTGCCAAGACCCAGGTAAGAGTGAGGCCTACAAGAGGGTTTTTTCTGATGTGTTGGTGCTGCTTGTGAAAAGTGACCTCCTTAAACACTTTGGTGATAGATTTAATTTTCAATCAAATTCGTTGTTGCTTCAGTGAATAAAAAAATTTAAAAAAGGCTCAAGACCTGCCTTTTTTCCTGAATCACTAAGCAACATTATGGGTTCTTGGAGGGAATTAAAAGCACTCCCATCAGTCTGCAGCCATGTTCTTGGAATCTGGATTCTCTCCTCTAATTAGTTGTGGTGGAATGGGGGGTCACTCTCCCAAGTCAGAAGAGCACCATTTAGAATGATTTAGTGATGTTTTTTTATTATCTGCCAGTTACTTTAGTCCATATGGAAAGGGAACATGGACAAGTAGGGAAAGGTGATACAGAGGAGAACTTTCCTGCGCCTCTAGGCTCAGAGTCTCAATTTACAGCAGAGAAGAGCAACTCCAGAGAGATTCTTGACTGTGTTCAGGGCCCGAGGGAAAGTCACTGTGGGGCCGAGGCTGCTATTTAGCCCTCTGAAGTCCGAATCTAGAATTCAGAACGGCTATCTACAGGCAGGGGAGGCAAAGGAATAAACCAGTGAATTCTGTCAGGCCTTAACTACACACAGATCTATTAGGACTCCTCCAGAGCAATGGTTTACAAACTTGAGCAGGCATCACACCTGGAGGGCTACTCACCTTGCCTCTCCCCATATATGCCCAGTGTCCAATTTGGTATTGATGGGGTGAGTGCCACAGATTTCTAGCCTTCCCAGGGGATCTGATGCTTGCTGGTCCACAGAACATACTTTGAGAATCTTTTCCCCAAAGACTTTGTGCTTGCTTTGGGGACTACAACATCGAGAAACAGCAGATAGTGATGGTAGTGACGGCGGCAAAACAGTTGGGGAGTTGGCCAATTCCAAGAAAGTGAAAAAAAAAATGCAGAATGATTCAGTGCTGGCCAGGAAGGTGCAGGCCCTCTGAGTAGAATGGCAGGACACTCCCCACCCAACTAACATGCCCACCAATAAATACACACAACTCTCTGAGAACCCTCTCCTGACCTTTTTCATCATCCTGCACCAGCTCAGACCACAGAAACCTGCCCTGACTTGTAAGAGCCACACTGTGGCTAAGCACCTGCTCCCTTGCCTGCCAGAGTGGGAAAGTTCGAAGCATTAGTTAGTTTTATATTTTTGGTACCAACACGCTGCCTGGATCCTTTTCTGTTTGCTGAACGGAGAGATGAAAGTAAAACGCCTCTCATTATCCCCGGAGAGTGGTACAGGCAACCTGCCTGCCGGACCGCTAGACCTTCAGCTGGTAGACGCCCCTCCTTCATGGACATCAGCATTATGGGGCTACCGGACTCTCCTGTGTGGAGCTCTGTAGCCTCAGGACCTAGCACACTGCTTGGCACAGAGTGGGTGCTCAGGAAGTGTATGTCAAATTGGCAGATGAAGGAGTAGATGAATGAATAAATAAGGAAAATTAGTAGCTGCCTGAATTTATAACCCCAGCCAAGGGAACTTACATCCCCAAGTGTGTTTTTATGACCTCCAACCAAATGACACCCTCTCACACAGACTTTAGAGCGCCATTTGTACCTGACCTGTCTGGGGCAGGTAAGGAATATTTGGCTCTAACAGGGCAGTCTGCAAAAGACAACAGTCCCAAACACCCTTCTGCTACACATAGGAGTTACAGTCCTAGATCAATATTCTGCTTGTGTGCACGGAGGGAAGAACCGTTCATACAGTATCAACTGACATATCAATTACAAAGCTTGGCATTATCGCAACACCGGCAACGTTCTTGAGGGTCAGTCTGTATGTGCATGTGAACAAGAGGGGGAGACCAAGTTCCCCCACCCATGAACTATCAGTAGATGCTAGGAGTATACAAGGTCATCAACTGCATACTTTTCTAAAGGCTCCTGTTGTTTCAGGGGCTGGAAGAAAATTCTAAATTAGGCAAATATTCATTCCTTTGTTCTTAAGGTTGATTTTTTTTCATACCCTTTGATACTTGAAAGCCAATGATGAGTTCAGTTAAATATATAAGCCATTAGGCTTGGAACAGCAGCTCATAATAGGCACTTGAGAAAAATAAGGCCCCGATAAAGAAGTGTACAAAATGCGGAGTGAGAAACTGGGGACTTTCCTATGCCTGGGACAATGGCAGAGTGTGGTCAATGGCTCCATTATCAGGCCTGATTCTGCAGCTCTGGTAATTGAATAGCCTGCACCAGCCCTGCTTGAGCAGATAGGCAGGTGAAGCATAGTGGTTCTTGCGGGTGGGGCATGGGTATGGAATTCTGTGCACACCACCATAGCTAGATATGTCCTGCTTCCTGGCCTCACTGGATCCTCTGCCCCATTTCATTTGCATGAATAATCCTAACAGTCTCATATTACTCATCTAGGACGAGGTACCCAGAATGTGTGCGTTCTCTGCCAACAGTGGCAGTGATAGTGACAGTGACCTGGACTATGGAAATAATGGTTTTGGAGCTGGAAGGGGCAAATTAGTGAAAGCAATGAAGAGCGCCACCCAAGGTAAAGCTGGGAGCACCCTGGGCATTCGGGGCTCCTCTCTCTCTGGGAGCCGCTGATTATGCCTTTCACTGTGCTCTGCCTCCATCCCCCTTAATTTTGCATCTTAGTTCCACATCTCTAATTTTCTGGTATATACAGAAGATTGTCTATGTGCATCAATTTGTTCTCTGGTATAATCTCCGTGACATTGCAGTGCAGTCTGTAAGGACTTTATTTTCAATTCAGGCATCTCCCCAAAAATTTCCAATTGAGTTATCTCAGTGATGATAGAATGACTATAAAGATAACATTGTTCTTAATTACATACTTTGGCAAGTTAAATCATCCAGTGAGCCATGGATGGAATTTTCCAAGCTCTTTGCTAACATCGTGCTGTGTAGCTCTGGACCTGTTAGCCATGTCATTATGAACAGTTCTGTTTATGAGGTTGAAATTCCGTCAATATATTTTTTGAATCAGAATTGACAGTAGAAAAAGTGTCATCCCAAAGCATTTAAAAATGATATATATTGAAGCGGCATTTCCTTACAGATGCAAGAAGACAGATGAACCCCTAAAACAAAAGTGATCTGGAATCTGCTTTTCTTCTAATCCTTTCTGAATTATCAGAAATACTTTAGTGATGCAATGGAGAATCGTTCTTTCATACAAATCAACTTTTTTTCAAATAGCAATTTAGCAATTATATCATGAAACTTTGACTTTCTTTTTGCAAGACAAGTCTGATATGTTGCTATAGGAGGAAATGTAGTCTATCAGGCATATATGTTTCCAGTTTTCCAAAAGTATTAGCATCTGTGACTTGTGGGGATAATATTGATGTGTAAGATTAGCCAATAACCTGAGCCTCCATTTCATTCCTTTCTTCTTACGAGCCATCAGAGAAACAGGGTCAATGGTTGAGTCCTGCAAAGGTCACCATGAAGAAAGTGGCAGATACCCCTGGCCTGATAGTTGGGTTGCTGTCCCCGCTAGCCCTCTGTGGTTTCTCAGTGTCCCTCTGGTTGTGACAGATACAGGGGCAAGGGAGCTCATCATCATGGGCTTGTGCTATGGAGATGTCTAGGGCCAGACCAGCTCCCAGTCCAAGCTCTTTCTTCCCTTGAACTTCGGGGGTCAGTGGTGACTGGCCTCACTGACCCTCAGCCATTCAAGAATGGTTTTTCGGGCCCCTTCCAGCTCAAAAACTGCATTCATTTATTAAACAAATATTTATTGAAAGCCTCCTCAGGACCAGCTTTCCAGCCATAAGTACATTGACAACGATTTACCCCAGACAGTAAACAATAGATATAATAAACAAATACTGTTGACCTTGAGCAACGGGAGTGGTTGGGGACACCAGCCACCTGCCCAGTCAAAAACAGGTATATAGCTTTAGACTCCCCCAAAAGTTAACATAAACAGTCAATTAACACGTGTTTTGTATATGTAGTCTTACATAAAGAAAGCTAGGGTAAAGAAAATATTAAGATAGCGATAAGAAAAACTATATTCACAGCACTACAGTATATTTATTCAAAAGAAATCCACTGTAAGTGTACCTGCCCAGTCCAAACCCATGTTGTTCAAGGGTCAGCTATAAATGTACACAGTTTGTTGGCAGTAGGTAAGTGCTGTGGAAAAGACAAAGTAAGGGGGCTGGGCAGGGAGAGCAGAACCGCTCTGAGTGGTGGTGGGAGGGGGGAGATGTTACAATTCAAATAGAGTTCAAAAGGATCCTCAGTGAGAAGTCAGATTTTAAACTAATTTGAAAAAAAAGAGGGAGTGAGTCAGGCGGAAACCTGAGGGAAACATATTTTCCACAGAGGGAAAAGCCAGCACAGAAGCCATGAGGCAGGATCACAGGAGGCCAGCATAGCTGTGCAGAGAGCAGCCGCAAGACAAAATGAGATCAAAGAAGTTAAAGGGGCCAGAGCTCAGGTCTTACTTGCCATTCCGAGTACTTTGCTCCTCCTCTGACAGACGTGGAAAGGAACCTCTGGACAACTCTGAGCATAGAGGGGCATGATCCATTTTAAAGCGATCATTCCGGCTACCATGTTGTAAAGACTACAGTGGTGACATCAAGTCAGAGGCTATTGCAGTCATTGGGCACATGGCAGTGACTGGGACCAGGTGGTCACAGTGAGAGGATTGAATAGCATTGGCTACTAGAACCCTCTGCCTTGATGTGCTGGGAATGTTCTGTGCTTGCCCTGTCTAGTACCAAAGCCACCAATCACACATACCTTGAAAGTGCTTGAAATGCTACTACTAGTGAAAGTAAAGAACTGAATTTTTGCATTACATTTTTGTTGTGTTTCCCCAAGAGTTCTCACTTGAACCCTTCCTTTTTCCTCTATTTTAATTTTAATTACATATAATCTAAATATTAATAGCCACCTGTGACTCATTGTACAATGCAAGGAGTGAGAATGATCCAATCAAAATGTAACCCTATTCACTGATAGATTGGAGAGGGAAGTGAAAAAAAACAAGCGAAACAGCATCCTCAGGCAGGCTCCAAGCTTTGGGTTCTGAAGGCATAACCTCTGCCAACTGAAATGATCTGGGTTTGAGGACTTAGATCTGGGGCTCCATTTGCATGTGCTAATTGTGCAGTGCTGAAGTGCAGATGGAGTGGGTAGTGGGCTGTGTGGGTCTGGATGTGAGCAGATCAGGGCTGGTCTGAGACATGGCTGTTAGTGTCAGCGTGTGGAAGACATTTTAGGCCCTGGGTCCAGTTGCGATCAGGAGGAAGGGGATTTGTGGGGACTTGGAGCACTGTGTGCTTTCAAGTTTAGGAGAGGAAAAACTAGGCAAGGTGACTGAGCAGGAGCCAGCAAGGAGGAAGGAGAGCCTGGGAGTGGGGTGCCTCAGAAGCATGTCAGGGAGGGGTGCCATGCTTCCATATGCACTTGTAACTACAAAGAGAAATGCAATCAAATTTCATTCCTGTCCCTCACTCTGGTGGTGGGGCTCTAGTGGGGGTTCAGGGGGAGGAAATGTGGCTGGGGGAAGAGGCTTGATCTGAAGGTAATTTTTAAACTTCTTGAAAAATTAAAGCAATTGTTTGAGTTTGAATGCATGAGTACCTGAGTATGAGGAAACTTACTTTAGGAATTAGGTTTTAACATTGTTTTATTCAAGTGAGTAATGCAAAGCAATAAGGAATAAACATTAGGGAATGGCCGGTGATCCTGATGAACAATGAACTTGCTCCTTTAATTTTTTTTTTCTATCTTCTGCAAAATGAAATGAATCTTAACCTGCTTTTTTGTTTGATGGTTGTTTTTTTCTACATTTTCCTCATCTATTTCCTCCAACCAGAGCAAATCCCTATTTGAAAGTATAGGATTTCTTTCATTTTATTGCTTTAGCCTCTGTGCATATGGCACTCCTTGGGATGAGGCCCTGAGGCCCAGAGACAGTTAGTCTGGATGTGGCACAACCTGCAAGAAAATCTTTTCCCCTGGCAAGATGTGCCTGCCTTCTGCCTTCAAAGTGGACTTGTTGCCAGATCTCTGGTCACCTGCAGGCCCGCCTAACCCGGCCACCTCTCAGCCCTGACTGATGGTACTGCCTGTAGAGAAAATGTACACTGAGGATTGGCATGGCACTGGATGTGTGCTGGCTTCTAGCAAAACCTGGGAAGGGAGGCTTAGGGTGGACACAGCTCCATTCACTTTTGAACTATTAGCGAGTTGATATGGAAAAAAATAGAAATGAGGGGAAAACTGGAAGAGCACATATGTTGAGTGTGCAATGATTTTCTTCCTTTCAAGTCATGATTTCTCCTTGCTTTCATCACGTGTGCCTGTCAGTGTGCGATTGCCCTCCCACTCCCCCTCATTCCCACTTTCAGTAGCAAAGATTTATAATCGAAGTCTCTGGGCTGCTGAGTAGAATTTACCAGTAGATCTTGAAGGCTTATTGGAAGTTCTCAAGAGCCTTGCCTTTCTTAAACACACCCTCTCTGCCTGGTCCTCTGAAATTTCCCTCAGGTAGGGGAGGGCTTTTGACAGTGGCCATCTGGCTTCCACCACTTCTAGTATATGCAACGCTCAGGGGTCTGTGGCGCTCACCCACTGCCCCAACCCCATCCACAGGCCAATGCTCAGGCACTCTCCACTCCCCCAGCCAGTCACAGCATGCCCGGGGACCCTCCCTTTAAACGAGAGTGCCCTGTGAGTCCATGTTCCCTGGTTTCTCATACTTACTTTATGAATCTCACAGTATGTGGCAAAAGAAACCTACTTTCTCCAAAACCCTACCTATGGACTCATAAAACACTAGTGTAAATACACATCTTTCCTTTCAAGGTTGGTTTCTCTGGCTTGACTTTGATATATGTTTTAAAAGTCCGGGTTGTTAGCACAGAGTCAGTGGTGGGAGCAGGATTTAGAAGCTTGGTATATGGCACAGCAGGTGAGGTATCAGTCAGAAGTTATTTTGTGGCTTTGTTTCCACAGAACTAACCACTCTAATTTGACAACCTGGGCATAACAAATATTCCTCCCCTTTCATGCAGGCATGAGCAAGGAATAGAGATGGGGATGTGAAGGAGAGAGAAAGAGCAAACCTGTGGTAGAATATAGGATGAGGGGGGGAACCAGTGGAATTGCCTCCAGTCTTCTGATGAAGAGAGAGAGGTGATTCCTATTCCTGGCTGAAACCACCAAGCCTGGTTGGTAAAAAGTAAAATAACAACCTCTAGCTAAGGCTTTTCCCCAAGCATCTGATTCTTCCATCTGGCTGCCCACTGCCACTATCGACCCTTCCAGGGACATCAAGGGCAAAAGTCCAAACTGAAACCTGTTTCTCTCTAAAAATTTCCGCCTCCCAGGTTCTTTGTCTTACTGGATAGCTTTGCCATTCTTTCAGGAATACAAGTGCTGAAACAAGGAGTTTTCCTTGACGCATCCTTCTCACCCCCTCCCTTCTGGTGGGACCAACGTCTTCCAGCCTTCCTAACCAATATTCTCGGGTCTGCCCCTCTCTAGCTCTTCGACCTCAGGCCTTCAGCTGGTCTACACCACCCCACTGCCTCCCTGTGGCGCCTGTCTCAGTGCCCGCCTGCTCAGATACACGACCCACTCTGCCAGCACAGTGCAGAGCCCCTCGTGGTGTCTCCTTGCCAGAAACTCTTCAAGGGCTCTCCATTCCACACGGGCAAAAATCCAACCTTCTCCTCTTATAATGTTCACAGCCCACCTTGGCGTTGCCTCTCCTGACTCCACCTTTTACCATTTCTATCTTAAACATTAGGCCTCATGAAAATGTTCACCCTGTCCTGAATACATAACATCATTAGAGACTTTTGTGCTTTTACTCTTGTGGTTTCTGCCTAGGCTGGATTTCAGACCCACACCTTTCTCTTGTCTTCACACGCCTCCTTCTTTGTCTTTAAAATTTAGTTCGGAATAAATTTCCTCCAGACGTCTTCCTGGTGCTCGCCTAGCAATTTGCCCTGCCCTGTCTGCCCTCCTATAACACTCTGTGTTTATCTCTGTTCACTTGCCATTTATTTCTTTGCATATTCACTACTCTCATTAGGGCCAATATTGCTTCTCATTCATTTCCTGTGCTTAGCACAGGTCCTGGCACATAACAGATGTTTAAGTGTTGGATACAAATTCAACTCTCATGGGACTGGTTAGGGCCTTGCTAGCTCCCCATGAACACATCCATTGTCTGTTTGGGCCTTTTCTTGAAAGAACAACCCCAAGCAGCAAACTGTAGAAAGAAATAAAATAAGGACATTTCTTCTTCATAGAGAGCTATTCTAGAAAAAGTAATGCAGTCGTTTTTCCATTATTTCTCAAGGATGTAGAATTTTAGATTACTACTGTTCAAAGATAATTCCTCCTGGGGGCTGTTAGAATCCTTTTGGAGTCCTGCGGGGTTTTGTTTCTTTTAATGATCCCATGCCCCCTGGTTTGTTTTTCATGATCCTCACCCCAATTTGGGAATTGTTGACAAAGAGAGTCACTCTTATTAATGAAAATGCATCATATCCTTGAGATCTGAAAGAGAGAAATAAAGGTTGAACGCCTTTATTCCAGGATTTGTTCTTTGAAAATCTCCTGTTGAACTGGTTAGGGGAAGTGAGGGGATAGGACTTCTTCCCAATTATTTTGGTGAGGGTATAAATAAGATTGGCATAAAGAATAAAAGCAAAGAGGAAAGTTGAATGCTGAACTATCAGTAGTTCGTTTTGGTTTATTCTACTTTTAACTGTGCCCATGCCAGTGCTGATCCCTTAGTGCTGGGGCGGAACATTGACATAGCCTACTCCCTAGGCCCTTCTTGTTAGCCATCCAGACCTGAAACAGATCACCTGAGAGAAGAGAGAACCAAATACATACAACTGTTGACATTGTTCTGCCTGGAGCCACACTATGGGTTCCTTAGGGTAAGGAGCAAGAATTCCTGTTTCTTTTGGATTTTATGAATTTAGTTCAACAAATAAAACCCCACTGTAGACCACCTTGCCATTGAGCTCACATTCAAGAGCTGATGTGCCTCTATACCCTCAAAAAATGCGATCAGGTCAAAGAAACCAAGCTGAGAACCAGGGTTCCTCAGCCACCTGATGAAGTTCATCTAATCAAGCTCCAATTTGCTAAACAAGCAGTACATTTTCTTTATTTGAAGGTGATTACATTCAACAAATTAGAAAGAGCCAGGGAAGTTGAGTTAAAAACAATTGGTTTTGCAGTAATTAGAAAAACACAAGGAAGTGATGACTGTGGAACAATATGGAAAGGGACACTGAAGGATAACGGCTCCAGCTCCTGGTTAATTCCTCAACTTGAATATTTAGAGATTCACAACTAATTATGCAGAGATGATGAATTTTAAAAAATGCTGCCACCCTGCTTTCCCAAGGCCAAGGACTTAGGCTATTAATAGAGCAATCAGATTTTGCTATATTATAGCAAATTCACACCAAGTTGCATCTATTTTAAAGTATTCATCTGGCACATTACTTAAAGATGACAAATCTCTGTAATGTGCAAAATCAGCATTGGGTTAAATGAAATCCACACTCATTATAATCATTCCCAGTTCCCCCAGAGAAATCTATTGTTTAAAATGGACACTGCAGGTAAAGTTATCTTTAGTCCTTCTTGGAATATCTCTTATCACATCATTTTAAAGATTTGCTTTACTTTTGACAAACCCATCCCAACTTGAGATAAATGGACATGTTCAATAAAACACAGGGGTTTGACTTTCCTGGATGACAAATGGAACATACTGACAAAGGCATGCAGGCTGCTCTGAGACCAGTACCAGAACCAGGATTCAAATTTCTCTATCACCATATATCCACTGTCAGAAAATCCCTTCTAGCTGTTCAGATTGGATTTGCATGATGCCAAGGACTGGGGTTCTTAATGGCCAGAAGTATCATGCCCAGTAACACAACATAACAAACCAAATGCATTAGCTTCTGAAAATCATGTGGTCAAAAACTAACCATCAGAAAGAACCCACTGTGCACTCCAACAGTCTAGAAAAAGGAGACTACACTGTGACCAGCATTTAATTATTTAAGCTGCATAGGGTGAGGCCCTTAAGAAAGCAAATGTCATGATGGACAGAATGAGTTTACCCTCCTGTCGAAAGAGCAGTGTGCCGTGGCAAGGCCTTAGCTCAATTAAATTGGACTGCGGGATGCAGAGGAGAGAGAGGCCCAGGATGGGGACCCTAATGAGACATTTTGGAGAGAAGAGATGCCCCCCTGGAGTATGTCACTCTTTGATGGAGAGTCTCCCCCACAGCCGATACCACAGCACCCCTAGTACTGCCCCCCTCTAGTTCCGACATATTGCAGCCTGAAACATTTAAACAGAAGTTTGCAAAGGTAGAATTTCAAGTGAAAAACAAATCTTTGTTTGATGTGAAAGGTGGGGAAGCAAATGATACTTAATGCTGTGCAAATGAGCAATCTTTGGCTGCCAAGGCTGGAGAAAACTAGACAGCAGCTCTAAAACTAAATAAATAAGCAAGGGGCGGATGCCATTTCATTTGTGAAAATGTGTGTTCCCTTAGCCTCATGCAGGGGAGCAGAAGGAAGTGTAACTTGGTGGGGGGCTGACAAAGAGTTGCCTCAGGGCCTGGACCACCCTGAAACCCCATCAGTATGTTTGGGAGTAGTTTTTGCCTCCAGGTTGACTGTAATCTGAGTAACACCCCAAGTGTTCCCACTGGATCATCTAGCCCAGTGGCTCTCAATCAGGGTGACTGCCCACTCCTAGAGGGCATGTGGCAATGACTGGACACATTTTGGTTTGGGGAGAGGGTGAGGGGACTGCTATCTGGCGTGCAGAGCCCAGCAATGCTGCTAAATGCCCAATAGCACCCAGGTGCCTCTAATCACAGAATATTATCCTGCTCCAAATGTCAGTAATGTTGAGAAGAAGCCAAAAGAATATTAACCTCTGGGTCTCAGAAATGGTCATTGGAAGGGACAAGCTGTCAAGTATTTGTGCCAAATACCCCCACCTGCCCCACCAGGCACACCAGACCTGAGGCAAATACCAAATTTCAGGGGTTAAGATGTGCTTCCTCCAATGGCCTCTGAGAGGGAAGTTCATGTTCCTGTCTGGGCCTTCCACTCCTGGCTGTTGCCCGGTTCTGAACCCTTTGTCTGTGTGTTTGAGAAAATGTCGACTCTGAAGTGGTAACACGGAGCACAGATGATCTCAGGCTGCTACCCATTAAGTCTCTGATTAGTATTTCTCTTCTGTCTCTCTTAGAAAACATGTGCCTGGGGGAGGCAAAAATCCTTTCCAGACTTGAAAGTTACTGGAGGACAGTTAATCCTCACACTCCACTAGTGAAGTAGGTAAATTGCAATTAGGTAAAAAATGAAGAAGAAATGTGGTCAACAGGTGTTTAGGTTCCCTTGGGGACCTTAAAGTTTCATATTTGGCTAAAAAACACATAGTGACATTTGGAAAGGGTTCTTGCCAGAACTCTTCCCACTGAATGGTTAAGTCTGGGAAGATTAAAATAAATCTCAGGAATAAAAATACTGGGATAAAAAAAAGGAGCTCAGATGAAGAAATGAGGTATATGGGAAAAGAAAGAGCACAGTATTCAGGAAAAATCTTCTAGAAGTATTTTTTTATTGTAATGAGCTAAACTAGGTTTTCTCATGCAAACATTTGAGGTGTTGGTGCTCTTAATTATTTAGGTGCTTTGTTCTCAGACTTTAAGTCTGGAAAAAGAGACCATTCCTAACATTCTCCCATACAACCGGGAACCTAGAAACCTAGACTATTCAACCGAGCAGATAACTTCCTAACCGCCAACCAGGAGTTTTACCAGGAAAAATGTAAAGCATCATTCAGTGGATAACTCTGCTGATTGTTCTATATGAACCTCTTGCAACCCAGAAACCAAAGGTCATGGGAGGTAGGATGTCTGGATTCCAGTCCTGGCTCTGGGTATAGACTTTGTGATCCTCAACCAAGAATGTCAGCCCTTCTAAGCCTTGGTCCCATCTGCTGCACACTGGCCGCCTTGCTCCCTGTCATGGCATGGTACAAGTGTGACCACAGGTGTGGCAAGACTTCCAGCCTGCAGAGTGCCAAATAAGTAAATATGAGCATCGTTGTGTTAAATGGATAAAGAGAAAGGACAATTCCTGGAATTTAAGGTTGAAGGTATGAGAGTTAGGGAGGGTAATAGCATAGACACCTTGCAAAATGTGGGCTACATAATATAAAGCTAAAGCCTCTGGAAGGTGAACTTCCTTCATAAATTAGCCAGAGTATACAGTTTCATTAAAGGAAATATCATGTTATCTTTATGTGTTGTTAGAATTCAATCTAAAATGAGAAATAACTGATTTAAACTTCTCTGAAAGCAGCCCAGCAGCATACTCCTTCCCTCTCACTTATTTTCACAATAAGAAGCAATATCCCAGCCTATCAACTCACCATCACTGTTTTCAGATTCAATTACATGGGGACCAAAAATATGGTAAGACTGGATCAGCTGGGGGGGGGGGGAATTCCACTTTTAATTAGACTAGGAGTTTTATGATAAATTAGTAAATCAGCTCACTCTGTAAGGACTTTAATGAGAGGAGACGGCTTCCTTCCCATGGTGTTGACCAAGTTGGCTCTCCCTCTTGAGCAGGCACGAAAGGAGGGTTTGGCTCCCAGCTCTCCCCCATTGGCTTTCTTATCTTCTAGTACATGGCAAGGGCTTGCTGAATGTTTATGGAAGGACTGAGTGAGTGAATGGCCTATGACTCTGACATTAAGTGCCAAAAGGATTCCAAGCAAAAGGAATGAAGTAGTCAGGATGTCTTCCTGGAAGGGATTGTGAGGTGAACCTTGAAGAATCAAATTTGGATGGGCATAAAGAAGAGAATTTCTCCTAGGTGCAAGTGAGTGAATTGGGGAATGAAGAGAGAGTCAGAAGAGGGTCTGGCAGTAACTTCTAGTCTTCCCCCATAGGCAGTTAACAGAACAGAAGGTCATATGGTTTTATGAGAGTCATTTATAACAAAAAGGTGGTGCCAATTGGCAGTGGCTGTAATCTGTATGTGCCAGTGAGCTTGAGAGGGAAGCAAAGAACCAGCACAGAGCACAGATGATGAATAGGCTTGGGTTTGCAGTCATTGTACCCAGACTCTGCCATTAAACTTGAATTGGTCCTGAAACCTTTGCCAAACAAAAAACTTGCCCCGTTTCTAATAACCCAGAGCTTGTGTTTTGGAAAAGAACTTAGAAGTCACCTTTCTCTGGCATATATGCTCCACGAGGACAGGGATTTTTGTTTGTTTAGTGCCATAGCCTCATAATTCCTAGCACTTGATGGATATTTGTTTGATAAATGAATAAATCCCCTTTATTCTTTTCTTATATGAACTCTGCTTGAACTCTCTACTTGGTAGATAATCAAGAGATTCACCATTGACAATCCAGCTTATCCCATTAGAAATAACTCTAGCTATTTAAAAAAAATTAAGTTGAGTTTTTCTGTACCATACTCTGGTGAGGGTGAGGAGGAGAGAAGCTGAGGGTGAGGAGGAGGGTCTATCATGGGATAGTAAAGTATTATATAGCTGAGGAAAATATAATATGAATGGAATATGGATATTAGTTACATTGTATACTCAGCAACATGAAATCTAAAATTCTCTATGATATATAATTCACTGTTCATTGAGATAGTAATAAAAGAATAATGCATGTGAATAAATGAATGAGTGAATGGATGAAATGATCAACCAAATACAATGGGAAATGTTCATGAAAGCTTTGGAACCAGAAAAACTTCAATTAATACCCATGTGTGCTGTCGCTGAGTCTCAGTTTCTCACCCATCAAATGACAGTAATACCTAATTGCAAGATTTTAATGAGCCAGTGTATGCAACATGCCTTTGAAAGGTGCCCTTTCAATGGTGGCTACACTTATTATAATAAATTAATTAACCAGGAAAGACTCAGTGAGGCATATTGCTGGTGAGGATCAGTGACGGAAGCCTGGAAGGTAGTCATCCCAGACACTTTTCTTTTACCTAAAATATACTAATGCATTAATGCATGATTTTCAGAGAAGAGGAAAGCATATGAGGGTACAGGAGCCCCCTGTTCTGGCACCTCCTGAACTCACCCTTGTCTTGTGTTTATTACTGAACAACACTCGTATTTGTTTCCAAACACTTAAGCAACACAAGGGCAGGTTGGGCCTCCCTGGTGGCACAGCGGTTAAGTGCTGCACTGTGGAGCTGTTGGCCCCAATGACACTAGTTCGAAGCCCTGCCCAGGAGATTCCCACATGGCGCGGACAGACCTCTCCTGCCTCGCCCACTGCTCCCCTCAGCAGTGTATTTCCATCGCTCTGACTGTTCTGCTCCCCACTCTGTCTCTGGTGAACCCTCTCACTGCCCCATGCCTCTCGCCTGTACCCCAGCTTGTATGCATAAATAAATAAATCTTAAAAAAAAAACACACACAAGGGCAGGATGTTTTGGTGGTGGTGGTTGTTTTTTTTTTTTTTCCACTGTTATATACCAGTGTTTGTTGCAGTGCCTGGCACACAGGATCCACCTAATAAATACCTGTCAAATGAATGAAAGGCATTGGTTCTGAAATAACTTAAAACTCAGCTAGATTTTCAGAACAAAGCATAAGTGAACCAGAATTTTGGATTCTTTTTTCTAAAGTGAAAAAAACAATTCAGGCCATAAAGGTATTTAGTTCTCTGTGGAGTGTAGAGTTCACACACATAATACAATTAAATTAAAAATGTCATTCAGTATAATACCAATTGGATCATAAAATGAGCGAAATTATGCATTAAACCAGCTCTGTAAATTCTGTGTTTGTTGAAGAAGAAAAAACAAAGTGAGTTTAATTCCTTAGTCCCAGAGTGAGATGTTATTTAGCCCAGATAATATTCCTGGATTTACAAGTAACTGTCAAATTTATACTTTTCCTTTGAATGGACTGTTGAAATGTGCTGTGCTGCTGAATGATATTTCTAAAAAGAGAGTTGATAATAGTTTTGGGGATGGGAAGGAGTGGTCTACGTTTTTCAGAGCATTGTACCTTGCATCTAAGAACGCCTGTTTTTAGAGTTTCATTTAATGGAAAGTTTAGGAGTGAGTCTATGAAAAGAATGTGTGCTTCTAAAAGAATGTCCAGTCAATGTTGAATGGAAGTTGTGATGACAGACATTCTTGTTTTGTTGCTGATTTTTAAAGGCTTATTTTGAATATTTCTCCATTTAGAATGATCATGTTTGTCTTAACATGTTTTACTTTGGTAGATTAATTTTGCCAGGTTAAAAACCTTTTTTTGTGGATTCTATATCAATATTTGATTTTTAAAAACTATGAATTCATTGCATGTATTTCAAAGTCTTAAAATTATTAAGACTTTCAAAGTCTTAAAAAATTAAGCAATCCATGTAAAAATGTTGTTTGTAAAAACAGCAAGTCAAAGTGAAATTTTTCTGGATTCATGCTCCCTAATCTTCAATACCCCCATTGCCTACCTCCTCTGTATATATTTTGGCTACAACCAGTCCACTTTGACACAATCCTCTATGCTCCCTTTCATCCTCCCCTCACACACACACACACATACATAAATACACACACACACACACACACACACACACACACAGAAATGTTATGGCCTTATGTCCTCAGAGTAGTTTTTATTCAGAAGTACCATTTTCTTATATCTTTGTTTATTTTTATATATATATATATATTTTTTAATTTTTTTATTTATACATACAAGCTGTCATACAGGCCAGAGGCATGGGGCGGTGAGAGAGCTCACCAGAAACAGAGCGGGGAGCAGAACAGGCAGATCAGAAATACACTGCTGAGGGGAGCAGCGGGCGAGGCAGGAGAGGTCTGCCACGCCATGTGGGATTCTCCCCGGCTGGGTGTTGAACCCGCATTGCGGGCTGCAGACGGCTCCACAGCGCAGCGCTCAACCGCTGCGCCACCAGGGAGGCCCCTGTTTATTTTTGACAGCAAAGGATTTCTCCCCTCAAGTGTGGTTACTATAGCTCTCACACCAAAGCATCCACAGTCCTCCACCATAGTCCATTATGCTCTCACCTCCCAGTTTTTGCCCCTTCCCCTCTTCCTGTCTCTCTCTACCTTGCTGGATGTTCCAGATCTATGGTTAGCTTTCAAGGTTTGTTATAAAGTTTGTCCTTTTTATGAACCTTTTTTTTCTGTTTTTCTCAACCCCACATGTAAGTGAAACCATGTGATATTTATCTTTCTCCTTCTGGCTTAATTCACTTAGTATAATCCCTCTCAGCTCCAATCAGTTGCTGCAAATGAGATGAGTTTATCTTTTTTGGTCACTGAGTAGTGTTCCATTGTGTATATATATTACATCTTTTTTAATCCTAGTTAACTAAAAGGTTTTATTTCAATCATTTTTATGTTGACTTGTATCAAGAAGTATATATGCATCCATTGGGATGACCATATTAAAGATTTTTACCTTTAATCTTTTAATGAAATAAAAAATAATTATGTATTTTTAAATTTAGTCAGCCTAATATCCTTGAGGTAAAGCTAATTTAGTTTTGATATAGTATATTTTGTACATGTTGATAAATTTAGTTAGCGGTTATTTTGCTTAAATTTCTAGATCTATATTTATTAACCTGTTTTATTATTATTTATTATTCAACCATTTTATTAAATGGGTTAAAATGTCTCGGTGGTATTGTTTTCTTGTTGCTTTCTTTTTTTTTTTTTTTTTTTCATTTTAAAAGAACAAGTTATTAGGAAGAGAAAAAGAGAGCCCCCTGCATAATCACAGGCAGGCAGGAGAGTTTCCTTCTTGTGCTTTCCTTATCTTCCTTTTATATTACTATCAAAGTAATACTGGAATCATAAAATTAGTGGGTAGTATTCCCTTATTTTCTGTTCTTTTTCAGAAGTTGTATACATTAGAAGGATCTAGTCCTTGTATGTCTGAGAAAATTTATAGTAAAAAAATCATGCCTGATGTTTTTGTTATAGGAAGATTATTAATGACTTCAGTCCATCAATATTGATAGTTATAAAACTCTTCATGGTTTTTATTTCATCTTATGTCAGTTCTGATACTATATAAATTTCTGTGGGAATATTTCCTTTTTGTCTAAGTTTTCATATCTATTGGCATAAACCACTGATTTAGCTTAATGATTATACTTTTAGTCGCTACATTTCATTACATCCCTTTTCATTAATAATAACAGTTATTTAGCCTTTCTCTTTGTTTAAGTGTCCTGCCAATATTTTCTTAATTTTAAGTCTTCTCCAAGGACTAATTTTAACTTTGCTGCACCTATTATTTTCCCCTTCTATTTCATTGATTTCTGCTCTTATTTATTATCTTCCTCCTTCACTTTTGGTTAGGTCTCTTTTTCTTCTTCAAACCGTTCACAAGGACACCGAGCTTGTTCACTTTTGTTTCAGTGTTTCTTTTGTCTCCTCTCTTTCCTTTTTTGTGATCAAATATTTCTGCCTTTTGGAGTTATTTTTTCTTTCCACTTTTATACCACTTGTTTCCTCCCTATTAATTTAAACTATATGGATATGTCCATAGAAAACCCAGAAGAATTTATAGAAAAATTATTAGAAAAAAATAAGAAAGTTTCGCAAGGTGACTGGATGTAAGATCAATATTAAAAAGTTTGTTATTTCTATGTAACAGCAATAATAAACTAGAATTATAGCTTTTAAAAATACTTTTGACATGATGTAAGAGAAAGGTTCCTAAACAAGACACAAAAAGCATTGAAAGTATAGATAAAAATTGCACACTTCAATGAAACACTTAGAAAAAATTAAAAGCCATAATATAAATGGAGAAAGGAGACTGATATCACATATAGTCAAGAAGATTAGCACCACATATATATTAATCTCCAACAAATTAATAAGAGAACATTTTATATTGAAATAAGTATTTTTATATCTATAACATTGGTTAGCAATGTTGTTAATGCTACAGTTTATTAAAGGGCCCAAAACATGAGAAAACATTTTATTTTTTTATTTGTTTTTTTTTTCTTACATCATTGTAGTCCCCATAGTTCTCCCACCCATGAACTATCACGATACTCCCTTGTGTTCTTTTCTCCCTTGTTTTTCCCCCACTCCCACCCGCTCCTTTTCTGATGCCTCAATTCTATCATCAGCATGCAAGTTTTGACTTTTTCTCTACCTTTCTCTTGGTTTCTCTAAATTGCACATATGAGTGAGACTATCCAGTATTTACCTTTTTCCTTCTCATTTGAGCTAGCATAATCCCTTCAGTTCCATCCATGTTACTGCAAATGACATGAGTTTGTCTTTTTTGATCACCAAGTAATATTCCTTTGTATAAATATACCACAGCTTTATGAACCATTCATCTTTTGGGAAGCATTTAGCTTGTTCCCATTTCGTGGCTATTGTAAATAGTCCTGTGATAAACACAAGTGTTCAGATTTCCATTCTAATTAGTGTTTTTGTGTCCTTTGGGTAGATTCCTAGGAGTGGAATCACTGGATCATATAGTAGATCCATGTTTAGTGTTCTGAGGAGCCTCCACACAGCTGTCCATATTGGCTGGACCAGTTTACATTCCCACCAGCAGTGCAGGAGGGTTCCTTTATCTCCACACCCTCTCCATCATTTATTTCTGGGTTTGTTTTTTTTTTTTTTATGTAGACCATTCTTACTGGGATGAAGTGGTAGCTCATTGTGGTTTTGATTTGCATTTCCCTGATAACCAGTGATGCTGAACATTTTTATACATGCCTATTGGCCATTTGCAAGAAGATATTTTAAAGATTAGAAAACAAATGTGGGTAATAAGCACATGAAGAGATGCTTAACTAGATTGGGATTGGGAAAAGCTTTATGAAGAATATATTAAATACCATTTTATAGTTACTTGTTTGAAAAAAAATAAAAGTCTGGTAATACTTACATTGAAGAGGCCATAAATTCCATGATGCGTTATTTTAGCACTTTGTGGTCCGCTCACGTATTTGTATGTGTTTTTGTCACCAGTATCAGGTGGTCGCTCACGTATTAATATGTGTTCATCTAGTCTCAGGTTTTTCATGCCACAGTGAATTTATTTGGAACTATTAGGAGCTATTTCTTTGATCATACTCAGTCTAGAAGCTTTACACATTGTTTTGGTAAAAGTGTAAGGTGTTTTATGAGAGATACTATAGTTTTTTTAATATCCAGTAGTTCAGAAGTTGTGTGTGTTTTATTGAATTCTTATACCATTCATGTGGTGGCACAGAAAGTGGCCGGCCCCAAGGGCTGGCAAATTTAAAGGGCACTGGCACACAGAGTGTTAGTAGTTGAAATTGTCAGAATTACGTTGGTAAAGAATTTGGTTTTGTCTTGTGAGGATGATCATTTCTAGTCTCATTTATCCACTGACTCCACTCCTGGAAACACGGCTTGAGATGTTCAAGCACATGGGTAGTAGGAGGCTTGAGCTAGAGTATCCACAGTAGCAGCTTAGAAGAATGAAAGTATCTGAAAACTTCCAGAATGTTCACTGATAGCCTAATGGAAAAATAAGTTGTTACATATTCACACGGTACAATATTTTTCAACCACAAAAAGAAAGATCCATAGCTATATACAGCCTCATGGAATTGTCTTAGTTACAATATGAGTGAATAAAGCAAGTCTCAGAAGAAAGTATATAGTATGATACCCTATTTATAATGTTCAATAACCAGCAAATTAAACTGCAGATTGTTTAGGCATACCTGTTTAAGTGATAAAACTAAGGGAAAAAACAAGAACTGTGAACAGTATTTATTATAGTGGTTACTTCAGTAGGAAAGGTGGAGAATGGGATACAGAAAGGGTAGAATTTAAAATATTCTAGTTCTTGGGTTAGGCAGAGGTTCCACAGTCATTCATTGCAATATTAATGAAAAAAAGACCAGGCTTAGTCCATTGATAATAATTTATCATGAATACTAGGTTGTTATTCATCCAATTCTGAGAATCTGAGAGACAAGTTTTTTAAAAAATATCTACATGAAAATGACTTGCAAGGAAAAGTGACCAGTAAAGAATAGCAAGATCTGAAACTTCTAGAATTCTAGGAATTTTTGGATATTGCATTCATATGCATAAAGCATTTTAAAGGATGTTTGTTCCCAGTTTCTACCATTTTCTTTCTCAGATGTGAAAGGAACTCTTAATCAGTACTAAATGTCACTCTCTTATTAGTTACAAGCCACACATCCTTATAGACTTCTTACATTCTTTTATGGAAAAGTTACTAACACGGAGTATTATGCTTTAGTGATATAATGCTATTCTTTTCACCTTTCCTCTGCCTGTTTTTACTTCTCCAGTGGTGGGTGTGTGTGAGAGTGTGTGTGTGAGTGTGTGTGTGTGTGTGTGTGTGTGTGTGTGTGTACTACTGCTCCTCACTTGCCAGATCTTTCCCCCATTGCTTATTTATTCTTTCATGTCCTTTCACACTGGGAAATAGCTGCCTAGCTGTACCTTGAACCAATAGCTTGAAAAGATGGCAAGGACCCTGGCAAAAGCTATAGATCAGATGGTTCCATAATCCCACATAGAGAGGTCAGCTAAGGGATTAAGATAGACAATCAGAGAGAACCCACATGTCCAGGCAGGGAAGAGGCTCTGAGATAATATAGCAATCGGCCATGGAGAAGGCGCAGAGACTAGTAGCAGAGATCATGATAGCATGGGGTCAGCCCAGTGGCATCTAAGCACTGCAAACTGGGGTGGGAGAATTCAGACTTTCCCTAATAAAGGCTCTTCTTGTTCAAATGAGAAGGGTACTCAAGGACCCCAGTGAGTTATTCAGGGTCAAATCTAAGTCTCCCTGGTTCCTAGATCTGGCCTCTTTCCGTCAACCAAACAGAGAAAGTAGTACAGAGCAGTGAGCTTTATATTCCACCAGTGCTCTCTTGGGTCAAGGGCTTATAGCCCTTTTACTTCAGGATCAGCTCTATCTTAGTGGAAGTTGGGCAGCCAATAGGGACACCCAACTATATCAGCAAAGACCAGCAAACAGAGGAGGAGTGCATGAGCTCTCACCAAAGCTTTTTTCATTCAGGAAAAACCTTTTTAAAGAAATGTGTGTATGTCATATTTACCTATTAATTTATTGCATATATATATTATCAAAACTATATCATATACAGTAAATCCTGTAACAATATAGGGGTTGGGGCACTGACCCCACATGCAATTGAAAATCAACATACAACTCTTGACTCCCCTAAAACTTAATTAATAGCCTGCTGTTGACTGGAACTTACCAATAACATAACAGTTGATTAAAACATATTGTTTTATGTTATATTTTATACATATACACACATATATAATATACTGTTCTTACAAGAAAATAAGCTAGAAGAAAGTAAATGTTTTAAGTAAACCATGAAGAAGTGAAAACATTCATAATATTATACTGTAATTATCAATACTATACATTTATATCATCAATTTATAACAAAATACTTGCAAAGTGAACCCGCACAGACCAGTTCAAACCCATGCTGTTCAAGAGTCAATTGTGGGGCCTCCCTGGTGGCGCGGCGGTTGAGCACTGCGCTGTGGAGCTGTCGGCAGCTCGCGATGCGGGTTCGATGCCCAGCCGGGGAGAATCCCACATGGCGGGGCAGACCTCTCCTGCCTCGCCCGCTGCTCTCCTCAGCGGTGTATTTCTGATCTGCCTGTTCTGCTCCCCGCTCTGTCTCTGGTGAACCCTCTCGAAGAAAAAAAAAAGAGTCAATTGTACAACTGTATAATTACATATATACATATATATACTTCTAAAGTATTAATATGTGCATATATACACATACATACATGAGAATTAAAGCTATTTAAACTGTACAGTGGAATAAGCACTTCAAGGCAGGAATCTTAGGTTCTTATCCCCACTCTGCCACTCTGTGACAGTGGAGAAATTTCTTTTCTCTGGGCCACCGTGTCTTCCTCACTGTAAAGAGTGTTGGACTAGGTGAGTTCTGTGGTTCTTTATAGCTTTAAGAACTCGATGCTAAAATATGGGCTCCATCAATTCTAAGGATGCTTCTTAATGTCCTTTTTTTTTTCTGTTTCATTTTCTCCCAGTATTTCTTAAGTATAGGTAAATATCTCCTCATTCAGGATTTGCTATCACTGGGGTTTTTCATGGCAACTTAAATTTTAAAAGTGACCAATCCTTTAAACATAGTTTATGACTATGAAGTACTGTTTAGGATGGAGAAGAGATCAGACATGTCAAATGATAGTAATAGGTCAAGTGATATAAGGACTGAGAACTAATCTTTGAAGAAATGTAAAGATCCTAACAGGAGGTATAGCAATAGAATGTTAGGGCTAATGTTGATTAGAGAGGGCTCAAGAGGAATTTGGAAGAGAGGATTTGGAGAGGAATTATTTTATTTATTTTATATATATATATATGTGTGTGTGTGTGTGTGTGTGTGTGTAGATAGATATCTATATATCTATATATCCATATATCTGTATCTATCTTTCTCTCTCTGTCTCGCTCTCTATGTGTGTGTGTGTATATATATATATATATATATATATATATATATATATATATAGTGTGTATATATATATATATACACTATATACTATCTAGCTATCTATCTAGCTATCTATCTCTCTCTATATATATATCTTTCCAGAATTTTTCTTATAAAAGGTTGTAGGTAATGAGGTCACTCATAATCCAAGCCAATTCACCATTATCTCATCCATATCCTAGCTCCCAGGAAGATGGGAACAGAAAATGGTGAACAAAGCTTTCTATTTTATAGATGTAACCAGAAGATACACGCATCACCTGACTCAGGTCCCACAGATTAGAATTTAGTCATTTAACCACACCCATATGCAAAGGCACCTGTGAAGCGTGATCTGTAGCTGAGAGGCCAGGAGACCAGTTAAACCTCAGAGGATTCAAATATTCAAAGAAGAATGGGATAGTAGATATTGAGAGACAGTTAACTGTCCTTGTCATAGTTGTGAACACATATGAATAAGGAGTGGCTTTAAATAATAATCACTGTATATTTTTAAGCAACACACCACAGTTTATACATCCAAGTGAGTGGCAGGAAATTATAATTTCTGTCAGTAATGGTGAATTTGCTCAAAATGCTATTGGAGATTTAAAAACAATGAACTTCTAAAATATATGTAAATGTAAAATTTTGTAGCTGAAAAGGATCCTAATCATTTAGCTAATTTCCTCACATTTTTATTAACTTTGACATGCTAAAACCTATCACAATGTTTACACAAAATAAGTGCTCAAAAAAAATTGTTGAGTTAATGAATGAGTCACCCAATGATTCAATCATGAGTGTCTTTCCATTTCTTGACTAAGAAGGAAAATCAATCCCATTATTTAGTGTGTTTCTATGGTCCCTTAAGGGGAGTCTTTCCTTGTCCACTGGGAGTGATTTTGTCTTTGGAGTCAGCCCAGTGTTATTCAGAAGCAAATCTGGTGAATCCAGGCAATGACATTTTTGGTCAAAAACAAAATGTGGCTATGAAGTAATGAAGCTGATAAACTAACTCTGAAAACAACTTTAAAAGGAAGACTTTCCACCATGAATTATTAGAGTACATGTATGCATCTCAAGGTGACTATCTTAAAAAGAATAGTGTTTGTTTGGAGATGTGTGTGTGTGTGTGTGTGCGTGTGTGTGTGTGTGTGTGTGTGTGTTTGAGTACACCAACTGTTTAAAAATTTTCACAGCTTTGTGGGAAATCTAGTAATAATGAATACCTTTCATCCTGTAGTGATAACAGACTCAGGATATAAATCTTCAAAATCACTCCGTATTTCAGACATTCCTACCCTGAGGTTCTTAGACCTGCAGTGATTCTGCAAGGAAGTAATAGAGAGGCTTGGGAGTTGCAGCTAAAGGTGACCTCTATTACTTAAGGGCATGGAGGAGACAATGAGGTTGGTGACAATGAAGAAAAAACAGAAAATACTAAGACCCAGCAATCAATAAGTGTTCTATAAATGATGTGAACAAACTGCAAATTCCTCCACATTGTGTGAGCCTTCAGGACCATTTAGCTCCAAAGTCCAAAGCCTTAGGGGAAAATAACTTTATTTCTGGGGTGCTCCTATACCGAAAAATCAATCTGTTTAGGGCTTACTTGTCTTCTTCCTCTGCGTCTTTCCCAGAGGCAAACTGATCACCTAAAATATCATCCCATTGCCTGGGAGAGGGAACCTGGAGCTTTATTTAATTTCTGGATCATCAGCATCCAAGAGTGGTGCCGGGGAGGCCGTGGTTCCTTACTGTCCATCACAAAACCTGCTGAATCGACACTGGTTGTGAGAACCTTGGAGAATACATTATCTCCACTCCATTGATACCTATTTGTGTGTGTGTGTGTGTGTGTGTGTGTGTGTGTGTGTGTATTTGGTATGGCACAGAACACTGTTAATGATCACCCATCCTTGTCTGAATGGGAGTAAATTTATTCTCTCAAATGGAAGGACACAGTCTTTTATTCCTTGCTGCCATTAAATTCTTTGCAGTTCACTTAATTGAAGAACATTCCAGGTCATTTGTCAAAAAGTCAGACAGACGTAGCCATTGTGACTCACACCACAGCACAAAATACAGTCATTCCCAGGTCATTTGTCATAATATATTCTTCATTCCTTTCACTTTCAAAATGGAAATGTTGTTTAGATTCCAGGTTTCCTCCAGTTTCCTCTGGAAAATCCATGGCTGTCCTCAAATGCCACCACTTTTAACTTTGGTAATCAAAGAAAGATGCTTTGAACAGTCAACATGTAAAGGCCACAAACCATAGAAATCACTGGCATTTTCCCCCTAGAAACAGCAACAGTGTTTGTGTTTCTGTCCTGTATCATCTCCTCAAAACTGAATCTTCATCACAGTCCCCGAGCTCAGCAACTCTCACTGGAGAGTGACTTTAAGAACTCACTACCTGTCTATCCAGCACTTTAAATACTGGGCTATAGCACCTCCTACTCCTGAACTGCAGTTCAGAAGAAAGGAAAGGTCCTGGTCACAGCAGCTGATGAAACAAAAGCAGCCATTCTAGTGTTTGATCTTACAGTTGAGTTAGTTTGAGAACTTAGCTAAGAACCATCTCTATCTGGGTTTTAAGTTGTTCCATCTAGAATAGAGATTGGATGAATCAAAGTCTACAAATTTTTTTTCAGTCATAAAAAAACTTTTTCAAGTAAACTGCTACATAGAGACCCAATATGTAAAACAGGCAAAAATGTCACATTTTTGTAATATAATGTAAAAAATGCACATAATTTTTATAATGTGAAATGTTTTTTTTAAAAAAGAAGAAAAAAGAGGTATGAGGATAAAGATTTTTTTTAATGAAGTACCATTGTTTTACATCCTTATTAATATTCTAACAATAGAAGGTATTTCCCCTCAGATAACTATATTTTAGATGAGTTAAATCAGAACATCTAGGGCCTCCCTGGTGGCACAGCGGTTAAGCGCTGAGCTGTGGAGCTGTTGGCAGCGGCAGCGTGAGTTCGAAGCCCCACCGGGGAGATTCCCACATGGCACGGCAGACCTCTCGCCGCGCCAGCTGCTCCTTTCAGCAGTGTATTTCTGTCCATCTGCCCGTTCTGCTCCCCACTCTCTCTGGTGAACCCTCTCACCGCCCCATGCCTCTGACCTGTACCCCAGCTTGTATGCATAAATAAATAAATCTTTAAAAAAATCAGAACATCTAAATTGGATATTACCACAAGAATTTTTTTTCAGTCCCCCAAAAGACTCTAACATTTAGTGAGAGAGGAAACCCACCTCTCTCAGAAAAACAGTTTGAAAGTTAAAATAGATAATCTCTGAAACTAATTCCACTATTAAAACTGTAATTCAAAGCAGATCATTATATATGTGATTTTGAGATTTCTAAATTACTTCTCAAGAGGAGGAAGCCAGTACTTTTTGTTTACCTGGTCCCAATATCTAGCTTGGTACATAGTTTGACACCCCTCAATGTTCATTGACACACCATAGTTATCAGTTCCTCATCAGAAATCGTGGAAACAGGTTAGCATGACTCCATCATATCCAAAAGAGTCACGACCTCCATCTATAATTTCTGCGCTATAACCGAAGTTTATTTAACTACTAAATCCCACAAAGAGAGAGTGCCTGATGGAACAGTGGACTAGGTGTTCTTTCCAGCTTTGCACCATCTGGCTCCATGCTTGAGTTTCTTCTTTTGTGTAGAGGGGAGAGAACAGCAGAATGAGATTGTTGCTATTCTTGAGCTTATAAAATGTAGCAGACAAATCTTCTTATGTATTATGACTAATATTTAGAGCAGTGGTTCTCAAATTTGAATGTGCATCAGAATCTCATGGAGGCTTGTTAATAAACAAACCACTGTGTACCAACCCCAAAGTTTCTGGTTCCTTAGTTCAGGAGTGGGGTCTGAGAACGTGCACTTCTTAACTACTTCCCATGTGTTATGTATGATCTGGTCTGGGAATCACACATTGAAAAATACTGCTTCACAAATACTCCATATCATTCCCCATCCTGAATATAAAAAGTTGAGCCTAGAAAATTTAACGTGTCCAAAGTCACATAGTCCCTATTCATACCAAAGCCTGCCAATTATGTATCTGCCTTTTGTGCTCAAAAGAATCATATTGAAGACTAAAGCAGGTTGTATTATTTAACCGTGACAGTGTTTTGATTTTTTAAAGATAAATATGAATTTTAAAAGATAAATTTAAAAGGCAGAAAAATTTGGTCTTTTCTTAAGCAGGCAGAGATGAGCAGTGTCTGTGTATGATGAAATCCTAAAATGTGTGAAATTCTAAACCTCATCAAGTGTTTGACAAAACACTTCCAAACTACTGAGTTATGATTAAAAGCTATTTTGTCCTTTGCAATTGTGCTGTTGGTTCATAAAGACATGCTCTGAAGGAACCCCATAGCAGATTCTTACCAGTGATGAGCTCAGAAGTAAGGATCCCCAACACTGAGTTTCTACAATGTGGGGTTTGAAATACAAGCTAACACAAAGGCACAAAATTGCATGGAAGTATGAAGCCACTCTTCATATTTTCCACATTTTAGCAAGCAGGCAGAAAACTAATCCTACACAACTGTGATTAATCTATTTTAAAGAAGAACAAGTAAAAGTTCGATGGGAAGAAAAACATTTTCCCTAACAACTAATTTGAAAACCTCAAGGACTCTCCCTTTCTCTTGTTGGCTTGGAAACAACCATTTCTCTGTATTTGTTGAATTATTTTACTTTCCCAAAGGGTTTCAACTTATATTTAAATTAAAAGTCATTTTCCAGTTTTCTAGTATAGAAAGTTTCTTCCTTCAAACGAAGATGGTTCCTTAAGCTGACCTATGGAAACTTCTAGAAAGGTCACAAAGACTCAACAGAAAGCAATCATGCCGTTTTTCTTTCTACTTCTGTTAGTGTTCCCAT
>PVIJ01014101.1:0-42288 GCA_004024925.1 Scalopus aquaticus | reverse complement strand
CTTTTCCCAGTTGGTAGGGTGTCTGTTAGTTTTGGTTAATGTCTCTTTTGCTGTACAGAAGCTTTTTATTTTGATGTAATCCCATCTGTTTATCTTGTCTTTCACTTCCTTCGCTTTGAGGGATGTGTCTTTCAAGATTTTGCTGAGATGTATGTCATGTAGAGTTTTGCCTATATTTTCTTCTATACATTTTATGGTTCCAGGTCTTAAATCCAGGTCCTTTATCCATTTTGAGTTGACTTTTGTGCAGGGTGTGAGGTAGTAGTCTAGCTTCAGTTTTTTGCATGTGGCTGTCCAGTTTTCCCAGCACCATTTATTGAATTAAAATAGGAGTATTTTCAAGCAAAACAATGTATTTTTTAGTTAGCACACATGTTCTTTTATCATAAAATATAGAATGTGAGGGATATAGAGTATGAAATTAATGTTTATTATTCTTTTTTATTATTTACATGGTTTTGAAAGAAATATCTTGGGAGATAGAAGATTTTTTTTTTTATAAATGAGTATTTTTGATCTGTTCACATTGCTGCAACTCTAAATATATGGTGGAATGTGTATTTGCATGTGTATATGTATACATAATATATACTACTATATATATAAAATGGACGAGTTTCATTTATCTGTGGAATTCAGTGATTGTAATTAAAAATTAATAATTTTGCCCTAGATTCAATTATTGAAACATCAGTAGAAGTTTCGTGGTTTTATTTTGTGCTTTCATATGAGAGGAATTTGAAACTGTTATAGATACTATGATTTCTTTTGTGAGTCACCTAATATATTTGTTCTTTTTCTTTTTGTTTTGTTCTTTTTAGGTTTAGGGCTGGCCTTCAACCTGCAACCAGCCTTAACTATCATCGGCAAATACTTCTATAGGAAACGACCTGTGGCAAATGGATTGGCCATGGCAGGAAGCCCTGTTTTTTTAAGTACATTGGCTCCTTTCAATCAGTACCTTTTGAATACTTTTGGCTGGAAAGGAAGCTTTTTGATTTTGGGAGGTATACTGTTGAATGCCTGTGTAGCTGGGGCCCTCATGAGACCAATTGGACCCAGACAAACTACTTCTAAGTCTAAAATTAAGCTTGACATAGCACCAGATGATGCAGATGTGAAGAAAAGCCCTAAGAAGATAACATTATATGAAAAAATCAATAAGTATTTAGATTTCTCCCTTTTTAAGCATAGGGGATTTCTGATATATCTATCAGGGAATGTCATCATGTTCCTAGGGTTTTTTGCCCCTGTTATATTCTTGGCTCCATACGCTAAGGACAAAGGAATTGATGAATATTCTGCAGCCTTCTTGCTGTCTGTTATGGCTTTTGTTGATATGTTTGCCAGACCTTCTGTGGGGTTAATTGCAAACTCCAAATTTATCCGGCCCCGAATCCAGTACTTCTTCAGTTTTGCAGTCATGTTCAATGGATTGTGTCATCTCTTGTGCCCACTGGCGCAAGACTACACAGCTCTCGTGTTATATGCTGTATTTTTTGGCCTTGGATTTGGGAGTGTTAGCAGTGTCCTTTTTGAAACTCTCATGGACCTTGTTGGTGCTCCAAGGTTTTCCAGCGCAGTGGGGCTTGTCACCGTCGTGGAGTGTGGTCCGGTTCTTCTTGGTCCTCCCCTGGCTGGTAAGAATATTGCTCATCAAGGAAGCCAAAATGCATAAATTTGGTATCTATTAACACTTATTTCTTGGTAGTGAATAAGTGAATCATGTGGTTTTTGATTGTAATAGCTCTAGAGACTGGGGGATGTGAACTCTAGGTTTTATTATGTATTTTTAAATTTCACAATTGATTTTAGACCTAAGTGTGTTTTAGTACCTGGGTCTATGAAGTTAGAATTTAAGTGAGGCACATAATCAGTAAATAATATTTTCAGGTTTTGTCCCTATCAGTTGTTTTGTGCTTTACAAGATGTATCATAAAATGTCATTTCTTTATGTTGGCATTGGTGAGTAGATTTCTGTTTAAATTGAGTCAAAAATTAAAAAAATAATGCTTTCAAGACGTCAGAGCCAGTTTTATTATTGGAATACCTTGGTTATATTGGTACAGTGCTTGTAGCAAGTCTAAGGAAGAATGCTTTTATAATATCACTGATAAGACTATATAAATACATTTATACATACAGTATATGAAATACATAAATGAAGGGAAAAACATTAGGGATATTTTTGATAGGATACTTATATTCCATATTTATAAGTTATAAAGATTACTTTTAGATTTTAAAATCAGAAATAGTTTCAGTGTTTCCTATAGGGAGTAAGGAGACGACGATAACACATAAAGATTAATTTTTGGAGTGACGTCTTTGTTTAGTGTTAGACTAAATGTTATAAATATTAAATAAATATTACATTTAATGTTATACATACAACCTACTCTTTGTGAACCTCTTTTGCAGAATCCCCTGTATGTTGCTTTGGTTAAAACAGAACTTGGTATTCATTTAGCCTCTTGGCCTGCCCCCTGGTGGTCAAAGTAACCGCTGAACTAAACATACATTTTTTTCAAATATTTAAATCAACAATTACTTCTTATTTGACATCAAGGAACCATCTTGAAAATGGGAAAATGCATGTTTCAATTGTTAATTTTAAGGCATTATTGGTTTTTGCTTTTTTCTTGTTCACTTGGTCAGAAATTAGTGGTGTAGTCCAGTGGTGTTGTCCAAAAAGTTTGTTTAAAACTATTTTGTAGAGTAGTTAGCAATATGAAGTCCAGACATACCTGGGTTAGAGTCCAGATTCTGCCAGTTTCTGGCTATATAACCATGGCCACATTACTTCCCAGGGTTCTTACAAGAATTAAACGAGATACTGTAAATCAAGGACAAAGTTTAGTCCAGGACTAATTTAATCAAGGACTAAACTTTGTCCTTGATTTAATTGCACAAAGAGTAAGTAAATATCTTGCCCTATAAGGTACTTTATATAAGTCATTGTGTCTTTCCTAAGGAATGCAGTTTTCCTCTCTTTATTGAAAAGATAGGAAACAAGAAAAGGATAAAACAATCTCAATATGTAAGTTGTAAATAAATAGTTTGAGTAATATAAAATGTGTACAGACATTAAAAATGTGCCTCACATATGTGCTTTTGAGCATATACACACAAATGTACCTAGTTTATGTTGGTTGTCATTTTTTGGTTACACATTTTTATCAAGATAATTAACTTTTAATACATCTAATACACTGGTAAATAATGCTGTATGTACCTGTACATGTTTTTACTATGCCATTTATGGAATTCTTAATCTAAAATGTTTTCTTTGTAAAATATCATTTAATATTAAATAAGCAATAAGTACACCTTTGGGGGAATAATTTATTTTAAAAATTTATCATTTTATGATTGCTTAATTATGCTAATTTAAAATATGTTCTTTGTCTTTCAGGTCAATTGGTTGATAAAACTGGAGAATATAAATACATGTATATGGCCTGTGGAGCTATTGTGGTTCTCGCAAGTGTGTGGCTACTCATTGGTAATGCTATAAACTATAGATTGCTTGCAAAGGAAAAGAAGTTGGAAGAAGCAAGGAAGGAGAAAATGCACAGCCCTGATTCCACAGAATCTGAACCGTTGAACAAAAGTAAACACTGCGAAGTTAATGTCAAAGGTACAAGAGAAGAGGGTGCTCCTTCAGAAAGAGAAACTAATATTTAAAAAGCCTCACATCTCTGATTTCAGTGTTTATGTCTTTCCTAGGATTTTTTTCCCCACATATCAGGTTTTTTATTGTTATAGTAAGTCATAATTAAGGATGGAGATGATATTTTTCTCAATGGCAAATTTATTTGGGTACTTAAATTTTGAGATTACACATGTAAAGAATCTGTGCAATGGGTTTAATTATACACGACTCTGGTTGTGGTGGCTGAAATAATTTTGAAGTCTTCTAGAGACTGTCAGTCTTGGTTATAGAGATGTGAATTCAAATCCTAGTGTAAGTAGTTAGAAGGAGTATGTTTAATCTCATAAAGTGACCCCTCTCCACATTTGATTTTTCTATTTGACACTAAAATATGAAATTGAATTGAAGGAAAATGAGTTTTCCCCTCCTTGTGTGTATACACACATGCTCCGTTCTCTCTGTCTCTGTCTTTCTCTCTCTCTCACACACACACACACACACACACACAATTATGTACATACTCATAGAACGTCTGGAGATAAAAAAGGCAAATTCAAGGGGAATATTATCACTGTAATTTTTAAATAAAAGAAAAATCCACAGAAGCAAAATAAATGCATTATTTCTGCATTGTGCTTTGCAATGTGGGCTGTAAAGACCCAACAAGAACATGGCTGCAAATGGGAATGATCTTAATCTGAAATTGCAGCTATGTGCTATAAAAAAAAAAATTGCATTTTTATAGTAAATTGGAAGAAATGAAAAAACTCCACTTTAAGCTATTATTTCTAAGCACTGTTAGGTTTGATTAATTCATGCACATGATTTTTTTTTTTTTTTGTAGGGAGGCAATTAGTACCTGGTGCTAGAGAATAGAACCCTCAAATAATTTTCAGAATCCTCAGTTAATGCGTAAATCAAGTTAAAAGCCTAAATGACTCCTAGCAATAAACTATGCCCATTGATTTTAAAAGATGCTACTTAGAAATCGATAATTTGATATTGGGTATTTCTTTTTAAAAGAACTTAATTCAGATGAACCATAATACTGCGGCCTCACAGTGGAACCAGTCAGAATCCTGGTTTACAAATAGGTCAAATTCTAATTTTTTTCCAGCATATAGTGATGATCAAAGGGTTACTGTTGTGCATAAGCCATGTGATTAAAACCAACTAAGAGTGGAAGGTGCTTCTAATGAGACTCCTAAGCTCTCATTTCCCTCCCCTTCCCAAAAATACAAAAGCAAAAAATATGGAAACTACAGACTTATTAACTCAGTCACTGAAAATACCTCAATGTGTAAGAAGAGCAGCACTTGAATTCCCTCCTTCCCTGGTTAGACTTCATGACCGTGGACATAACTAAGCCAAGAGAATGTAAGAAAAGGCTTCTAGAACTGAAGGCTGAATGTGACTTGATAGACACTTGTGCAGTGTAGGTATAGTTCATAACATGATAGTAAGAAGCAGGCAATATTGCAGCCCAGGTTAATACATAGTAGTTTCTCATTTCCATAACAATATGAAAGCATCTAGGAATCTGAATCACTTTTGAATAGAGGCATATGAGAATTCTGTTTGTTCAGAACTACAAATACCCTTTTGAGTGAAAAATGTACTTTTAAACAAGAAGAAAGTTCATATTATGACTAGTTATAAATATTTATATCTAAAATATGAAATTTAAATTAAGTTTGTGATTAATAAAAACATTTAGTGCTTGATTATTGAAGTGATGTCACTCTTAAGATAGCAAAAGGAATTTGCAGTTCATTTTTTTTTTTTATTGCTGTAGAGGTAGGTACTATTCTTATTCCCTATAAAATTGCACCTGGATACCAAACTTTTGTGATAGTTAATGTTAAGGATTTCATTTGTAAATGTATGCAGTGTTTAAGTATGTGGATTATACCTAAGTAAGCTATATAAAATTCCGTATGTCATTTGACATTTACTTATTTACATATAAAGAGGTATTCATATTTTTCAAATATTAAATAAAGCAGTATGTGCCAATAAAATAGGCAAATAAATCAGGGAAAATGTTACAGTATATGGTTATTTCAATCTAGTTCTATCTAATCTTGAGTCTTGAATTGGCTTTTTCGTATTAGTGTTTTTATATTCTACTGTGACTCATCACAAGAAATGCAGCATCATAAATTGTGCAGAAATTCTCAAACATTTCCATAAAATGTCACGAATCCTCTGAAGATACACATTTAAATTAATATAGATATCAGACTCCCAGGGTAAATAAACAGCAAAGTAATAATCGTGGAGCTGTAGGTCAAAGGCTAACAGCCCTACAATCTGCTGGGAATATGCTAGAGAGTCTATCCCAGCAGCTTTCTCCATGAAAGGAGATTTACCAGTGATGAATTTATCAAGGCAAACCAGTGTGTTCTGTTGCTCTTTGGTCATCTTCATTAACTTATCATTTCTAATATTGATTTTATTAAATTGTTAGAAAAGATAAAGGCAAGTAAAATTGCACATTAAAAGCACACGATATGAAGTCTATAGCCCTGCCTAGCAACGGCACTGCACAAGTTACAGATATGCACGTGTACCGCACCTACGTGCTGAAAAATTAAAGCAGAACGCACTTGAAGCAGTGATGTAACTCACATCCAGGATTCAGAACCGTTCCAGGGTAAATTAAACTTTCCACCTGTTCACTCTCCCATTCCCTTGAATTTGTTATCATTGAAACCCCTTTTAAATCCTATTCTGCCATTACAGAATAGTACAGAAGAGAAGTTAATATAAACTAGGGCATCAAAATATTTCTCAGCATAGGTCAAGTTTAAGTTTTTCCATGTGTGAAAACTGATCATCCCCTATTACTCACTATTTAACCTTATATATGCCTAGTCTATTAATAGAGTGTTGGTGATAGACTTGCCCTCTTTCCCAATCTTTTTTGGGGGTCTAATCAGCACACATTTGAGAGTCAATGGGTTATGTTACAGCGTACTTTATATTGGAAGACATGACTTTTTTCAGTGTGAATTCACGTGGTTAATAAATTTCACGTCTCTATTCCCAACCACCTTGGTTCATAGACTCCTCTTGAGCACTAGGAAATATATAGAATGACTATATTTGACTATGTATTTTTAATGTAGTTATCTTTACTCATCCTTTAACAGCACATGACAATTTAGAATATAGAAGAGAGCACAAGATTTGTGATATAAATATGTTTTCCTATTGATGTTATAAGACAGCGATATTTAATCAGTGAGTTGACACGTATTTTCCATTTGAAAACATACATTAAAAAACTCATATGTAAAATGTTGTAGATTTTTAATAAAATTAAAAAGCATGCTTATTAAAGGTTCATTAGGAAAAAGGCATGCAAAGTGGGAAAGAAACTAAATTATGTCATGCATTTTGCCTATATAATAAGTTTTAATATTCAACATAAATTTATCATAGGTAGATGTTAGTGGCCTGATATAAAAGATGAGTGAAACAAAACAAAACAAAAGACATACAAAGAAGTTCAGAAATTCCCCAAATTCAAAGGTAATAGGATGTAATAGAACCAGAACTGAAACTCAGTTTTATTTCAAAACAGAAAGAGCCCCTAGGCTGCAGAAGCAAAGTTAAGTAAAATATAGATATTAAACTTTAAACACTACATGGTAAGTCAATAGGTTTAACTGCAATTTGCATTATGTTTATTTAATGTTTATTAGAGATTATGTTTGCTATAACCTAAATATATATTTTCAGGTTGCCTGCAATTCTAGCCAATGCAACTTATCCAAAAAGAAAAAAAAAAAGAAGAAAAGTAACGCTTGCATAATAGCCTTAATTGCTTTTATTTGTCCTTTTTTGTGAAAATAATGGCATTTATATGATTCATGCACAATATATTTTCTCTGAGGCTGGATTTAGAAGAAAAATGTTATTTTTTATAAATAATTCCCATATTTGTTGTTACTTATTATGAGTCAAAAATAAAAAGGACTTACTATGAAACATATTCAAATCTTAGTGATTCCCATTTATAGAATTATTCCAATTCACCAAAATTTTATAAAATACAGAGAATTTTGTTAATCTATATAGTATTTTCATCAATAATGAAACTACCCCTACACTCTAACTCTTTTTTCAAGATACCTTAAATATCTGTATTGCCATTCTCCTTTCTTTCCATTTGTTATGTGGAAAAAAGTGCCATTGCTGTTGTCCTCTCCCTCTAGATTTTTTACCCCTTTGGGATATAGCTCTCATTAGCTCTATTTCAGATGGTGGGGCACTTCCAAAGTCTGTATCCTTCACATAGTCGCCTTTTTGCTTCTTGTTTTACTTATTTGTGATTTGCAGAGATAGCCATGTTCTACAGCTAACAGTTTATTTTTTTGCCTATAACAATTCATATTCAAAAAGAATTTTGAAATCTTCTAGAAGATTTTTTTGTTGTTAATATATTTTCCATGTAAATGGTAAATATATTGTTAAATGTGATTTTTGAAAATTTAGAAAAATTGATCATCTTATCCTTGACACAATCCTGGGTGTTTCTATTTTCTTACAATACCTGACAACTTTGAAAAGTAAAATTTACCATTGCAGTATAACAGTGTTACAGATCATCCTGTAAGGATATCTCTGATAAATCATACCAACTAGTTTCCTTACCACAATGGTGTTCAATAACCAAAGAGCATAGGAATTATTTAGAATGGCAGTCATATCTTGTGTCTTTCTTTAAAAGTTTTGATTTCTCCTCATCCATGTGCATAATTTTATGTTTAAAAAATGCACTTATGAGAGCCCCAACTATCAGTAATTGAGAACGCTTGTATAGTCAAAATCATAAGCTCTCTCTCCTGATAATTAAAAATGAATAATTTAATGAGTCCTTGTCTTTTTTTGTAGTTTAGATTTTTCTTCTTAACTATCAATTGCTTTTGCACTATAGGTTATAACTCTTTATAAGGTCCTCCTATACCTGGTTTATTTTTGTCTTCTCTCTCACTGCTTGTTCTTCACTTTATTTAACTTACGTATAGTTTGTGGAAGAACTATTGTAGTTTTGAGAATGATACTTTTAGTTGTCTACTGTAAGAGGAAAAGTAATACTGCAATAATAATTTTTGACTTTAATGGGGCATATGGTAATATTTTTAGACCAAATTATTTCTCCCATTGCAATTTCACACTGCTTGTTAATGCCAACCTCATTTTTTTCCTATAATTATTTTTAAAAGTGATTTTCTTTTTATTGTTTTGCAATATCAAGGTCAATTTCTTTATCTTTTGTTATAGTTATGGACATTTTTTAGTAAAAATGTTTAGTATAGAATGGGGGCTTAGTTATACTTCCCTTATTTATATGGTCTCCATACTTTTCAGTCTTCATATGTACTTGTTAGTAAGGTAATGTTCAGGAATATTTCAGTAGGCAATTATTCAGTGACCATGAATTCCAGCAAATAATTTTTTCACATATATTTTTTTTCCATTGTTTTAAATACAAACATGACAAAATAATTAGAAAAAGTCTATATGACAACGTACTCCATGTCCTATTAACTTGTAAAAGTTCAGAACAGATAAATGAATATAAATCTATGACTAAATCTTTTAGCTCAGACCCTCTTTATTAGCTTGTTTATTAAAGTATAAATTTCTGATATGCAATATATTAATGGACTTTATTTTTCTATTACATCCTTGTTACTTGTAACTAATATATGAATATTTCTGGATTAGGAAGAAAGGACTTGTGGACTGGACTGTTCATTTTCTAGGCATTAGATAAAATTGTATTTTATTTGTATTATATTTTGGTTTTGACATATTTGCATATCAAATTGCAAATTAAATTTGTTCCATCCTCTCAAGCCTGAAATGTTGGTTAGATATTCACATTTTTAGAGACTAAGACTAGAACAGGCTAAGACATATATCTGTACTTTAAATCAGGGTTGAAAATTGAAACCAGGACTTTTGACTCCTAACCCACTTTTTGCTCTATTGCACTACATAAGCCATCCTATTTGTAATGATGTACTTACTCTATAGAGTGAATAAATATTTACCTGGAACACATATTATGAACTTTCTTTATAAATCTTTTATTTCCAAAATGATTACATTTCTCCCCCTAATCATACTTTTCAAAATCATGTTTGTAAATTTAATTTGAAGGACATTTGCTGATTCCCACAGGATACGATTCTGAGTAAATTGGACATAATCACTAGTGAGATGAATGATCTTTCACAATATATCTTGTTATAGCAATATCTAAATCAAAAAATACCATATGTGTTGAATCCATGTGTCAATATTCCATTACTTCCCTTTTTTGTGCATGTTTATATTTTATTTTAGAAGCATCATTCACTTATGTTTCTCTTAAAGGTATAATGCTTGAGCACACAACATGCAATAAAAGTTTATTAAATCATTAAATCATATGCAAGAAATTGTTGACATTATATGACCTTGAGGAGAATGCCTCCATAATAGTTCTTGATCTAAGAATCTTGGGAAGGGCAAACATATTAGTAGGATAAGAAAAATATCAACATTTCCTGCTTTTAAAATGGTTAGTTCACTTAATTACACAATGCTAAAATCCTTAAGAGGTGTCTAGAAACAGTAAAACTAGAGTTTCTCTTATCCTAGAGGTACCATCTTCCTCCATCCTGATCTTACCTAGATCATCCTGATCTTACCAAGAAAAATAATCTTTTTAGAGTTTTTAAAATTTCATTCCAGAAAAAATTCACTTCTAAATGATAGGTCTTTGGTGGAGGAGACAAGTGGTTACTATTAGGGAATTGTGTAAAAGCATTAATCTGTACACAGAATTTGTGTGCTTAAGTTATCAAGAGTATTTACCCTAAGAGCATACTTTAATAAAACTTTGGATAAATTCATGTGTCACACTAAAATCTTTGCTGAATAGAGCCTTAAGCATGTTTGCAGCCAGTGATGTGTTTGGGTAGATTGAGTCAAACTGATATCCATCCACTAATTGGCACTGCTGTTGTGGCAAGGGTCACGTTTACATAGCTACAGTGAGTTATCAACTAAATATAAGCTTCCCTCTTATTAATGACAATAAGAACGTGGTTGTGTGTTAAATATGAGTCAGGTATAGCAATTCCTATGCTGAAAATGGAAAAGCAGGGTCTTCCTAAATATGTGCTTAAATTTACATTTGATTTGATGCTTTTTATTTAAACGCACTTCCATCCAAATAGTTTAAACTATTGTGCTGTTTGCTACTTCCTAGAATGAATAACACTCTAGTTTTTAAGAATTTCTTGAAAATATTTTATTTATTACATATGTTTCTTCAGCAAATATTGCTTTTGTGTCCTCTTATTGAATTTGGTAAAATATTAAAAGTAAGATTGTTGGAATAAAAGTTAAACATAATGACGTGTTGCTAATCATATAGATATAAGAAAGACATTCCTGGCAAAAGCTACAACTAACTAACTTTTGCAAGAATTCCTTCAGGGTTGGATATGGGGTTTATCTATACAAATATCTTTTAAATAAACATGATCTCTTAGACTGTCTTTGTATTATTTTTTAAGTAAAAAGAAACAAGGTATAGTTTGACCTATAGGCATCTTAAAGATCACTGTTGTTAGCTAGTCTATCAACAGTGGTTGCTAAGATAACAAAATAAAGAAAAAGGTAGCTTTGTTTGACTCTTAAGATGATCCAGTCAGTCATTTTTACATGACAGAACTCATGGCTGTACATATTTCATTTTTCAAATTGTCAACGTGTATAAAATACTTAAAATCTCTTACAGATGAATGTATGTAAAGTGACTGTGATTAAATGTCAGAATGTATATTTCTGTAATTTATATATATTATATATATAAAGCACATATATATTATATATATATATATATATATATATATAGTAATGTCAAACTTAACAAACAAAACATGTGGAAGAAAACTACCAAAAATGAACAAACTGGCATTGTCATAATGTATGTATTTTGTTTTTTATTAAATATAATGTAGATTTGTTTAAATTAGCAATATATCATATTGTGGATCATTTTAAAGGTGTATTCAGTTCAATATAGTGCTACTTTATTTTTACACAAGCCTATTTTAATACTGAATTATTTATCACTCAACTTTGATTTATAGTACAGTAGTATGTGGACTTAATTTTCTGGGAAAACTCTTTGGAGTTTCTAAGTTTCACTACACAACTAATTTGAAATTGAATGTTGAATTCCTCTGTGGATGTCTAGATTTTGCCTGTAGTTTTTAATATGTTTTCGTATTCATCTCGTTCTTACTAGACTGTGAGTTCCTTGTGGACAGGATGTTGACTTACTTATAGTAACAACTTTAAGGCCTAACAAAGAGTGAGGCACAGAATAATTCCTTTAATGAAATGAATTGATGAATATATATTATTAAATGAATACTACAGTATTCTATGACACAGACTGAATGTATATTAGAAGAATTCTGAGTAATGCTTAAAATAAGACATAGAAAGCAGCAAATTTAGCCTTTTTAATCTTAGAATTAAAAACTTTTGAAGATTTTATTTTATCATTAAATAGTCTATGCAAATGTTGAAATATGCAGAAGTTAAACTTCATGTTACATATTAACTAGCTTTATTTTCTTTACAAAATCAGAATTGCTGTGTTTAGGCTTCCTGCAAATAAATGTTGACAATCATTTTATTGACCAAAGGTGCTACTTATTTGCCAATCTGTACCTTGATCATAAGTGCTCTGTCTGCTGAGATTTATTTCTTCTTTTTATGGGAAGGCAGAGGGAAGAACACAAAATTGTTAGAATATCTTTCTGGTGAATTATGCAAATTAGCACTATACTGTCATTTGTACTCTGGTATTATTGTATTTTAATTATTGTTTCTTAATGCTCACTATTTTTTATTGCAGGCCTGTGATGTTTATTAGAAAGTTTATGCATATATATTTATATAATGTGTATGAGGGAAAACCTGGATGCTTATGAAATTAATCTTAAAATGACAAATGTTCCTGTTTAACTTTTGAAGTGATACCTTTACTCCTTTTTCTTAAAACCATTAAATGCTATGCTACTATGAGAATTCAATAAATTTTTTGAGATCTATTCAAATGTTTGGGTACTTCTTTTTTCTAAATGTACATAACTCATCCATGTCAGCGAAAGTCAGAAACAGTCAAAGTGCAAGCCATTGCTAAGGGCTGAAATGAATGTTAACATTTTTTTTTTTTCATGAATACTGCATATTCTTAAAGAACTTACAGAGGCAACACACTAAAATTCAGAAAGATATTCACAGAAATTCCCTCAAACCCCTTCCTGGCTTGTTGTTATCACTTTAATTTTTAAAATATTATATTTTAGAAAAGCTTTTGGCTCACAGAAAAATTGAGTAGAAGATACAGAGATTTCCCACATTATGTCCTGGTCCACTCAGGCCTTGCCTTGCCCATTGTCAACCAACCTTGTAAATGGGTAAAGCCCACTTCATCCTGGTATAGAGTTCTTTTTATATATTATTGGAATCAACTTCCTAAAATTTGTTTGAGGATTTTTACATTTTATTCATGAGATATATTGGTCAGTAGCCTTTTTATATAATGGCTTTGATTTTTTTATGTTAGGGTAATGCTGGCCTACTAGAATGATATAAGAAGTTCCCACTGCTTTATTTTCCAGGAGATAGTTAAAGAATTGGCATATTTTTCCTTCAATATTTAATAGATTTCACCAGGGAACTCTTTGGAGTGCTTTCTATTTGGAGAGGTTAGTAACTATTGATTTAATTTCTTTAATAGATACAGGGTTATTCAGATTTCCTGTCTCTTCCTGTGAGAGTTTTGAGGAATTGTGCGTTTCAATGAATAGGTCCATATCACCTAGGTTAGAATAAAGTCATATTTACTATTTCCCTATAATTGTTTAGCATCTATGGGATTATTAAAAATATCTCTTTGTTATATTAATAATTTATGTCCTTTCTTTTTTGCAGTTAGTCTAGCTAGAAGTTTATCAATTGTATTGATAATTTCAAGGAAATAGCTTTTGGTTTCATTGATTTTCTGTATAGATTTCTTGATTTTACTTTTATCAATTTCTGCTCTATTTTCTATTACTTTTCTTCTGTTGCTTTTAGTTTTAATTTGCTATTCTTTGACCAGTTTCCTAAGGTAGAAGATTAGGTGATTGATTTTTGAGCTTTCTGCTTTTATAATTTTTACATTTAATGATATAAATTTTGTTCCAGGACCTTCTTTCACTGCATTCCACCAATATTAATCATTTGTATTTATTTTTATTTAGTTCAAAGTATTTTTAAGTATCTCTTAGGATTTCTTCTTTGATCCATGGATTACTTAGAAACATAAAAATATTTACACCCAAAGTACTGAAGATTTTCTAGTTACCTTTCTATTATTGGTTTCTTGTGAAAAACCATTGTGGTCTGAGAACAGAATTATGGATTCTATTATTTTAAATTTGCTAAAGTGTGCTTTTTGGCTTGGAATGTGGTTTATGTTGGTAAATTTTCAGTGTGAAATTGATAAGAAAGTGTATTCTGATTAATGCCATTCTCACAAGTGTATGTTGATATCTAAATGGGGTTATGATTTGCATTTTCCTAATAACTAATTATGAACATTTCTTCTTGTGCTTGTTGGCAATCTGTATGACTTCTTTGGAAAATCATATATTCATACCATTTTTCAATATTTTACTGTGCTTTCATTTCTTATTAAAGCAACATATGTACTAATTTAAAGCAATATATACACACCTACATTCATTGCAGCACTATTTACAATAGTGAAATTAGGTAATAACCTAAGGGCCTAATAACAGATGACTAGATTAGGAAATGTGGATTATATCCACAATACAATACTACTCAGTTATAAAGAAAAAAAAAAAAAAGATGAACTCTTGCCATGTGTAACAACATGGATGGAACTGGAAGGGATACTGCTAAGTGAAATAAGCCAGAAGCTAAAAAACTAATATCACATAGCTTCAATTATCTGTGAAATATAAAGAAACAAAAAAAAAGGGCCAGTCAAAACATATCCTAGAAATTTGACTATAAAACTAAGTCTATCAGAGGGAGAGGGAGAGAATAGAGAAGAGGGAGGGAATACAATGTACTGCAGAGGAGGACGATGATAGTGAATGTGCTTTGTTGTCACAAACGTGAATAGGTGGGGATTCTACATTTCTGATTCATATGCAGTGTTGTAAAATATAGTACCTTAATTAAAAAAGATAAAAATAAATAAATTAAAATGAACAGCACCCTCTTCACTGATTTCAATCCATCCAACTTGCCACTTGTCCTGTATCTAGGGAATATTTAGTAATCCTTTACTATTGCTTGATGAACTGTAATTTCTAATTGGATTTGAGATAACATTTCCAATCTCTTGGTTTTTTTTTTTCTTTATTACATCATTACTAAAAAAGTCAAAAAACATATTAGCAGTATTCCCATCAATAGAATTTGACAATGCTTTATTTCTCCCCCCAGTGGAAGAATTATTCCTTGCCTTTAAGACTGTGAAATCGGTAATTTTGCCAAATTAATTTTTATTCATTGTTGACATAAACTATGAAAAATATTTTAATAAAACAACCCTCCTGAAATAATTTAGCAACATTACTTGCCTGTGTTTGTGCTAGTTTGTGTACACACATATATTAAGAATGAGTTCCAACTTTTATGACAATTTCTAAGACATTTATGAAGAAAAAAAGTTTAAGAAGGGAGAGTTAAAGACATAGGAAGCAAAAAGTTATTGTTTACCTGAAAAGAGGTACATCAGCAATTTTAGCACTTTGGTCCTAGTTCATTGCACTGGAAACCTACTAAAATACTGAATATTAATACTAGCAATACTCACAAGATGTGTCAAGTGCTTGCTGTGAATCAGCCTGTGTTACATTTGATATATTACCTAATTTAATACTTGGTATCACTCTGTGAAATAGGTATGATTGTCCCTATCTTCCAGTCGGGAATATCGCAACTCAGAAAAGTGAAATAATTGCCCAGGCCATGTAACACTGAATGAAAGAGTCAGAATTTAAATCTATGCCTGGTTCTCAGCCCCATTATCTTGCCAGGAATGAGCTAGACACTCATAAACATGAATTGCTATCAACGAAAGTGTTGACGTGAGGAATGTGTGAGCAGATAAGAATGAAGGGTATTTACCTCTCATTAAACTGTCCTTCAGTTAACAAACTATAATATTCCTTCTATTCCATATATTCTCATAAATATTCCTTTGTCCCAGCCATTTGAAAAGTGTGTGATAATGGTTTTATTTAAAGTCATCTCATTAAGTTGATAATTCATACAAAATATGTCTCTAGAGTGAGGCAGAATTCCTTAGAAGTGTAGAGAACAGCTGAATTATCATCCTTTCTTCTTGGCACTCAACTTCTATTAATGTCTCAAAGGTCACATTAACCTCTTCATCATTCATGTCACATTCTTAATAATAGTCAAGGAAAGCTGATTACTATTTCCATTATATTTATATTCTACCTTTTAAATAACCAACAATTGGATTTATAGGTTAATCCAAATCAAATATAAATGCAACTTTGGAAAGGAGGAAATTATTTTTTTCTCATCTTATTATTACTGATGAAATGAGTAATTACTTAGATAACACTTCCTCTTTGCCCTCAGAGGAGAGCGAATGATTGAAACTTCACCTAGTGAAATGAGACATAAAACAATAAAGTTCATTTCTTTCTGCTGAGGATGAAAAAGAAGGAGGAGCAAAAGGAGGGAACCCACTGTTGGAGAAGATTTTTATTACTCTAAACCAGTAGCAGATTACCAGTGATGTGACAGAGAAGCCTGTCGATAAGAACATTACCTATGGGCCTCCCTGGTGGCGCGGCCGAGCTCGACCCCCAGCCGGGGAGAATCCCACATGGTGCAGCAGACCTCTCCTGCCTCACCCGCTGCTCCCCTCAGCAGTGTATTTCTGATTTGCCTGTTCCGCTCCCCACTCTGTCTCTGGTGAACCCTCTCGTTGCCCCATGCCTCTGGCCTGTAACCCCAGCTTGTATGTATAAATAAATAAATCTTTAAAAAGAACATTACCTATGACTATTGCCTTTCAACAACTGCTGTACTCTGAGTCAACACAATTAGGGCTGATTAGATTATGCCACACTTTAAAACTATGTGAGAAATTAATCAAACTGTTAGCATCATTGCTGAAAAGGAACTGAAATAAAATGGGAGATCATATTTATACTTTTTGAGAAAGAAATTAAGTCACATCATGTAGAAACCTGGGGCTTTCTGAAATTCTTCTTGTGCTTTGCAATAATATGGTTGAGCACTGAAGCATGTCTTATGAAAATCATCATTCTGGCTTCTTACAAGTGAAAATTTATGATGCTTGGTAATATCCTACCCCAATTTGAATCTTCAAAATCCCCTACCGGCAAGGATGGGCATAGAGATTAAATGCGAGTCTGTCGTATACCTAGGGCTGCCTCAGTCCAAGATACAAGAGATAGAAGGAGAAAGAAAAATCCATGGCGCTGACTTGAGAATTACACGTTTTCTGATAAATAGTTGTCAGCTGCAGCTCTCCTCCCAAGACTGCCTGCCTGTGTAGATGCAGGGGTTTCTTTTCACAAATCCGACCCTTCCAATCACAGGTCTTTCTACGCGCTTCTGTTTGTGCACAGTTCCTTTACTTTCCTCCCCCCGCCTTTTTTTTTTTTTTATAATAAACTTGCCCTTTTGTGCTTTTCATTGAAGATACTAAATCTCCCTCAGCTCACCTTCAAGCATTGCCTGACAGTGCAAGAGTGTTGATGCTGGAGCAATCTGATGCATAAATACCTTGATCTCCTGTGTTGGTACTGCTTGAAGATATTCTTTGTAGTTGTCAGAAAACCTGACTGAGTTGAGTGCCTGTTGAGTGAGTTGAGTGCCTACAGCTGTGACCTCAAGAATGTGCCTTCTATTGACTTTTGCTCCTCGTGTTACCTTTTCCCTGATCTTTTGCTCCAACAATCTGGAATGGGTTCTCATAAAATACCTGTACCAAAATTTGGTTTCAGATTTTGTTTACAAGAGAACTCAGATTAGGACAGTTATGATACAATTGTTTGGAAAACAAACTTTGTGTGTGTGTAATGAATATAGTGAATTGCATATAATAACTACCTCCAGGCATTTAGGAAGCCAAATATAATGAAGACTAGCAAGGAACCATTATTTAGCAGCAACCAAAAGAGTTTTATATTACATAAGTTGGAAGCCAGGAAGAATTTTAGTGTTGGGGAAAAGTTCCATCTGTCATTTTTGTTAAGATATTTATTATTAGATGCCCTACATTGTTGTGCTTCATGTACCAAATTAAAATGGATTTAGCAGAACAACTGTATGAGTGGCTTATCAACTCAGTGTTTTTTTTTTTTTATACAGCATTTAGTGCTTATTTTCCTATTTATAATGTGATACACATTCATAATAGAAAATTTGGATATTAGAAAAGTATATAGAAATACAGGTTGTATGCCTGTGAAACAGGTTTAAAATTGTATAATGTATATTTCAATTCTGTAAATGGAAATTTATAACTATGGACAAAAGATGGAAAAGTCCACATTTCAGATTCATTATGAATATGAAGCTCAAATAAATTGCTCCTGTCCCTTTACTCTTTGACTACTATCTCCCCAAAACACCTTAATCATCATAAGACAGACTATATATATGCCTGGGTTTATTGAGCTGCTTTTAGGAAATCAAGATTTTTTAGTTATTAGTATATGTGCAAATCTACAGTTAGAATAATACCTGAGAAACACTTTTTTGTCCTTAACAATATTGCCAAATTCCCTTTTTGAAAGGTTAACTCTGTCACCTTTTTCCCAGCTAGCAATGAGTGAACACTCCCATCCTCACCAAAATTAAGGTTTTTCTTTTTGCTTTCCTACAAACAGTGATAGGATTTGATCATCAGGGGAGTGATACCCAGAGGATATTACAGAGGAGTGATTTTAATAATGTTCTACTCAGTTCTAACAGGCACCCCTGTTAGATGAAAGAATGAGTCTGAACAATTGATGGGACTGTCACATAGCACTCTCTAGACTGAAATAAACAATGATGTCTACATATAATTTATAATCAATTGCCCATTTTTGGCAGCCATTTGTTTTTGGTTTTATAACCCAAAAGTTTACTGAAAATAGCAATACACTTAGGGGTATGATATTTCAATAAGAATTGAAACTTTAACTTAAAAAACAAATGTCATCCTCAATGCTGCTTAACCCTCAGAGTCAAGCTCAAGCCCTCCCTCATGAGTAATGCTGTCCTCATTATTTTTTTTTTTTTCTGCCAGATGGCTTGCTAATTTAAAATCCCTGAAGAGGTAGGTGTTTTATTATAGACAATCAACTTGGCTGGGAAAAGAAAGACTGCAGCCTTTCACAGTTTCACTGATGAAGTTAATGAGTTCATATCAAGTTTATGAAACTCATTTCACTTATTCAGACTTGTAGGATTGGACTCAGGGAGGACAAATGTGGACTCAAGTATCAGGAATATTGGTACTTTTTTATTAAGGTAACATTGCTTTACAAAACTGTATATGATTAAGAAATATAGGATTATACCCCTTCAGAAACATGTTCCACACCACACTCACCACAGGCACCCATATTCTTCCACCATAGTCCATTGAACAGTCCACACTTTGCTCTCTATTCTCCCTTCCCCCTCTCGTAGTCTCAGTTCTACAGAAAGATTTCTAGGGTTTGTTATTGGTTTGGTTTTATATTATCATTTGTTTCTTTATATTCCACATAAGAGTGAAACCATCTGGTATTTGTTTTTTTAGTTAACTTAGCATTATGGCCTTCCAGTTCCATCCATGTTGCAAATGGCAAGAGTCCACCTATTTTTGTATATGAAAAATATTCCATTGTGTATATACCATGTCTTCATAATCCTCTCATCTTTACTTGGTCAATTAGATTGTTCCCATAAGTTGACTGTTACAATCAATGCTTCAATGAATACAAGAATGTATATATTCTTTGAATAAGGTGGACACCTAGGAGTGGAATTATTGGATCATATAGTAGATTTATTTTTAATATTTTGGGAAACCTCCATATTGTTTTCCTTGGGGGCTGTAACAGTCTACAAACACTCTACATTCCAACCAACAGCATGCAAGTGCTCTTTTTCTCTACATCTTCACTAACACTTGTTGTTTCTGATTATTTTAATATGGAAAATGCTCACCACAAATATTTTAACAAAGTATATCCAGAAAAGTTATGAAATTTAAAGAACAAATATAATATTCTTGTCCATTAACACTACAATATCTCTAGCGAAGGTCTTTATCAATTCAAAAGCAGTTTATGCTAAAGTTCTCAAAAGGGTTTTTGCTTTTAATCTCTTGCTTCTCCAAATCACTCTTCATATGATCATAATAATACTCCCCCAAATGCCTCTACTACGACTACAACCACAATGGATGATAATTTAAGGTCTAGACTCTAATTTGTCATTTAAGTCATCTAGCTCTATCTTACCTTCACCACATTCTTCTGTACAAACCCTGCACTTTAGCCAAGATGAGCCCACTGACAGGTGTAGTCATGTAAAATTGGTCAAATCAAAACTTTCACTTATTTTTATAGTCTTGCTTTAGCTATTTCTGTTTCACTTTCAATTCAAGATTGCTTAAGGCCCCCCCTTTCTTTTTAAACCTCTCTTTCAACTCTTCCAAGAATTAACTACACCTTTTCTGGAATCTTCAAAAACTTGTTGTGGTAGTACTCCTAATTAATAATTTACATATTTTCTTTCATTGAGGTCACCTAAGTTGTATGTGATCGTTGCAGATTACAAGTCATGGGAATGCAGGAAACAGGTCAAATGTTTGCATTTCTTACTATACTTCACAGAGAACTTTGCAGGAAGTAGGTAACAAATGAATACTTATTTATCAATTGCAAATCCAAGTGTGTTTTCTCGATAACGTTTGTGAATATTAAATGACTCACAACCATACAGTGCAGTGAGATTCATGCCCAGAAATTTTCCAATAAAAATTTAGTAATATACTTTCATATTGGCTTTGCTAACTTGGGTAAATAAACTAGAGTTTTCTAATAACAGGTTTAATGCAGGCACGTGGATAGGATAATTTTTCAATGAGTTTAAATATATCCTTAAAATAGTTCAGAGCAGATGTGACACTTAAATGAACAAGATACCTTGAAATTAAAGCATCATATGATATTGTATAACTCAGCAGTTGCAGAGAGAAAAGGTTAGGCTTACAAAAATTGTACAATTTCAGTTAAATGAATAGTGTTCTCATCTTTAGTTAACAATTCTGGGGAGGTTCAATTTTTTTTTCAGAAAGTATTTGAAATGTCTGTCTCTCTTTCTGTGTTTTGGGATTAATCTAGCCTGCTTTATATACTAAATTTAGATACAAAAGTTTCTGTCTCTATTATTTCTTCATTATTTAAATATTTATCCAAAAATCGTGGTACATGTTACATATGCATTTTTGATGAAATACCAGAATGCACATACAGGAAACCATTTCTCTCAGGAACTTTGAAACATCCACATTGCTTATCAAGAACTAAGAAAATTAAGGTGGTTCAATATTCAGATATAAAAAATAATTGCTGAGTATTTACTATGTTACCTTTCAGTATCTCATAAGGAAAACATTTTAGATATAAACAAATAGATGAAATTTCTCACCATATGGAGTACATATTATAATTGGGTAAGACAGACTAAAAAAGCAAAACTTAATTAAACTACATATGTATTACAATATGATACATTCATTAGACAAAAAAATAAAAGCAGAAATAAGGTGATTAGGAATTTTTGGAATAGAACATAAAATTTCTAATTTCAAGTCTTATTTTATAGTCACATGTGTTAACCAAGTACCTAACCTAGCCTAATAAATAGTATAATTTTTTTATATTATCCTATATGATTCTGAAAATTGTAATGAGTGAGCAAGGTAAAACAAATCACCCAACAATATATTAATTCATATATTTATTGAATGCTTCTTTGTATATGACACTATTATAAACAGAGTAGAGCGATGATGAAAAATCAAACTGTTCAATCTTATGAATCTTGTGATCAGGAGAAAAAAATACATCAATAAATAAATAGGCATTAAAGCATAGGAGTTACGTTGTGCCATAAAAATATTAGTATATTTGTATGATAGAGAATAATGGGATATTGTCTAATATGATATGATTAGGAATTGTCATTCCAGTGAGGTGGTGTGCACACAGTATGACATCAGACTAAAGAGTTTAATGGGGTCAAATTCCAGAAGCTAGTAAGCATAATTATATTTATGTTTAAAAATATTACTTTGGTTGCAACACAAGGAATAGACTTGAGAATATAGAAGGTCATTGCATTTATGAAGCAACATATAATGTTGACTGAGAGACTGTAAATTGTAAATTTGGTGGGACAAAGGTATAAAATACATTTAAAAGAAACAATGTGCTTAAAATTAATTCCTTTAGTCTTAATGTCACCAAGGGCACATTTATAATCATTAATTAGTGAATATGAAAAATATCTGATTGGTACTAATACAGCAGCACTCACTTGGAATACAGAGATAATGGAGCAATTTAGATAAATTTTAATCCCTGTAGTAAACTCTTGCTCCAGACTTGTCTATTGGTAGGTAGATGTACTACTTACTCAATTCCTTTCTTTTCTATTCAGTTACACTTTTATTTTTGAAAAACCATACATCATATGCTCCAGTACTTTTAACCCATTGTGATAGCCTTCAAAAAATCAAGACAGCAGAAAGGCAGCATGCATATGAATTGTAAATTAATAGTTATATAAATAAGTGTATATGACTAAGTGTCATATGTATATGAGTATTTTCAGTAGATAGTACTTTTCTTTTTCTGTAGGTTTCATTTATTTTGGATAACTTAGTAGTCTACTCTGTTGTATACTTTGCCCTTCCCCTAAAAGAGATAAATTTATACACAAATTAGGATACTAAGAGAAACTTTCAATTGTTGTTCTTTGTTTTTAGACTTCCTACTTGATTTTGTTTTTAACCTACACAAGTTGGCCTAAAAGTCTTAGAACAGATTTCTATGTGTGGGATGCTAGTGAGATGTGATATATAGTATATCCAGGAGAAATTTATCTTCCTCCTATTTAACACCAAAACAAACTTGTAGTCCAATTTTCCTGAGAATAAAACAGATACTTAGACATAGCTTGCTATTTAAGAAATTATCTTTTTATTACATAAAGAAAAAATAATAACATAATATATTTCTATTAAATGTATTTACATATTAAATATATTTATATTAAGTCTGAAAATGGAATTTCATATTTAAAGGTAGATTTAAACAACTAAAAGACCAAATCATTCTGTATAGGACATACCTGTCTTTATTTGAAGTTACATAATCTTCCCTGAGTTTCATTCATATGTAAAAGAAGGCTCAGACTTGAATATGAATGGAAGGGTTGGATGAAACTAGTTTGTTCAACATGGGAAATAGAGTGAAATTTCACTCTGTACATAAGAAAAAATTGGTTGAAGTAAGAAGAGAGAGAAAAGATTGACTGAATTGAAGGAGGGCATTTTAAGAATAATATTATCTATTATGCTATGATAGAAATGTACTCTTTTCCCCAAAACATCAACAAAATCTTCTCCAAACATCTAAAAGGTATAAGAATGTGTCTGTATTCACGTGTGAGTTCAATAAATTAACACCAGTACCTACCTGAAACTTGGAAAAAACTCAAAGAACATCATCTGTTATCATTATTCATATTTATGTCACTTACTATTTGCAATGTTATCTAAAGACAGAGATGCACAATATTATAACACACATAAAAAATGCTATTGACAATGGAAATCATAGAAAAATATTGAAAAAAAATTTATTCAGAAGCTATGATTAGCTAGTTAATATAATTAAGAACAAAATAAAATCCTGAGTTTCCTAGTTGGTTGTCAAATATGGAAAATAAAATAAAGGTAGATTTAAATTAAATAAAGTGTGTAAATTGATTTTAAATTATGCTAATTATAAGGAAATTTATTGAAAAGTTTAATAGTATATCTACTAAAACATTTTTTAAATAATGTGAATAAATACATAATCAATCTTTCAAAAAGACTTTGAAAAACTTTTCTTCCAAGTCACATATTCAGCCTCAAATATAAGCCTGTCATTTATACAATTCTTAGAAGTATGTGTTCTTTAATATCTTCTCTAGAAACACATAGACACAAATATATAAAGTACTATTTTTATGTAAAAAGTAATGAATTTGCCTCTTTCTAAGAATTCTGTGATTGTTTTTCACTACACAGAGTCAAACTTGATATAAGTATAAAAAATCTTATTTTCAACTGAAATATGATAATTTCTACTTGAACTCTTGATTCTTGTTAGCAATAAACTTGTTCACATGCATTAAGGTTTAAACTGCAGCAAATCGTTAAGTGCTGTTTTATAACTGGCAAATGATTCTCCTTGAACAGAAAATGATAACCCGTCTTGAGACGTATTAGTTAATTTCATCTCATATGTATGCAAGTTCAAAGTCAACTTTTCTAAGTGAAGATCTCAGGCTCAGAAGATTCAATGAACCTGTAATCACCCATTATGTGTTATGGTATGAGACTCATATGGGAGATACTGTTCTCTTTTGTACTGTGGCTTCCAGATGGTTTTCAGTTAAGACTTGAGAACTGCCAGTGTCTCTCCTCACTATCAAGACCATGTAGCAGAGAAAACGTTTTAAGTGTTCCCTTTGCATCATGATTTTTCAAAAGATTCCACTTTCTTTAAAGTCTGAAACTCTTATCATTTCAAGTTAAAACATATTCTGAAAGAGTCTTAGGGGGACTTGCTCAACTACTTCATGTGATAAAAAATGTGTGCTAAGCAGACAAGTTCCTATAGACTTTCTTCATCTTCAGAACATTCAGCAACATCTGCAATTTACCTTTCAACTTAAACACCCCATTAAGAATTCTTCCTCCACTTAGCCACTAGATTTACATATGCAACAGGAGAGTTAGGAGCCTGTTTTCCAGGTTTTTGCAAGTTTTGTCAAGTATTTGCAAAAGGGCCATAATGGCTTCATAAAGTTAACCGTTTCTATACCATCCCCCATAAGTTATTTCAAAATTTAATTTCCAATAATTCTGACATCATTTTACCAGAAGCTTTGATGTGTTGTTGTGGCATGATTTTACAAGAGGTAAAATTTTTCACGAAGTCAATCAGTGCAAGAGCACTATGGGCCTCCATGGTGCAACGGGTTAAGCGCAGCACTGTGGAGCTGTCCTCGTGAGTTTGATGCCGGCTGGGATATTCCCAAATGGCCTCAGCAGCCCTCTCCTGCCTCACCCATTGCTCCCCTCAGCAGTGTATTTCGGTTGACCTGCCTGTTCTGCTTCCCATTCTGTCTCTGGTGAACCCGCTCAACGCCCCACACCTCTGGCCTGCACCCCAGCTTGTATAGATAGATAGATAGATAGATAGATAGATAGATAGATAGATAGATAGATAGATAGATAGACAGATCTTTTTAAAAGAAGAAAGAAAAGAGCACTATCAATATGCATATCAACCCAATTCTTCCAAGACAAAATTCTTCATCGCAAAACCTTAAATATATCTTGTCTTTGCTATTTTCATGCAATTCTTTGCAGAAGGAAAGTTTTCTTGGATTTCAACATCACTTACAAATCTTACAAATGCTATAACATGACGTTTATTGGTAAAATCTGTTGACTCATCATTCTGGAGAGAGAAGTTGTTGTTTTTCAGTTTATTATATTCAACTTTTCAGCATGATGTGACCCACCACCAATACATCAACTTATTTACTACTTGAATGTGGAAGCTTTTCATTTTATCATACTGCTTCCCGTCATTGCATTTTATTCATTCTAATTTTACACGTTAGCGTTATTAATTTTCTTTCTCTGGACAATAAGTTTTGCTGCTACTAGGAAAATTTTCCCAGGTCTTTGAAAACTGAGTTTCATTCTGTTTGTTTCAGAATTCCAATAATTGTTTAAAATAATCAACTATTTATCAAATGACTGAATTTGGTGACGTATATTTTACTTTCCATGGACAATATACAATAAAGTAGAACACTTGAATTGCCAACCTATGTAAGATACATTCTTAAATAATATTCATTTTAAAACATTAGAAATTGGGCCTCCCTGGTGGCACAGCGGTTGAGCGCTGCGCTGTGGAGCTGTAGGCAGCGGCCATGCGAGTTCAAAGCCCGGCCGGGGAGAATCCCACATGGTGCAGCGGACCTCTCCTGCCTCGTCTGCTGCTCCCCTCAGCAGTGTATTTCTGATCTGCCTGTTCTGCTCTCCACTCTGTCTCTGGTGAACCCTCTCACCGCCCCACGCCTCTGGCCTGTACCCCAGCTTGTATGTATAAATAAATAAATCTTTAAAAAAATTAAAATAAAAAACATTAGAATGACACATAAAAAATTAAGCCTTCATTATCAACCTCATCAAAATGTAAGAGGGTGGTCCTCAGGAAAGGGGAGTGTCCAGGACCCCACTCCCACCTCAGGCTAGAGAGATCCAAGACACCTAGGACTATGAATCCCAGAATGCTATCATCTCTGAAGGAAGGTTGCTGAGGACAGAGGGGAGGAATTTAGGAGTAGTTTTGGGATTTAAAAACCAGACCGTGAGCTTGGAGGGGGGCTATTGTTCGTGGTGGTGGATGGCCAGAGTTTTTTTGAAGTAGGCCATGAGATTCCAGCTCAGCGGAACTAGTAGGACGCATACACCAATTTATTCTTAATCTTTTTCTTTCCCTTTTTGTAAATAAACCTTCTTTATTAATTTTATTGCATGTGTCTGCAATTGAGTCTTTTAAGTCCTTTCTAAGCACACGGGTGACAACCCAGACAGGCACCCCATTTATATCGGGACTCCCCTATAACAAAACTTTTTAAGAAACCTAAACCTACAACCCTCCTGCATTATTTTATATTTCTTTTTCAAAAATTACTACATTGGACCTAAGATACATTTGTGATATGAGTGCAATGTGTGCTATGTATTGCGGGAGAAATCGCGGGGTGATTTCTTTTCACAGGGGTGAAAGAATTTACCAGAGACATAATGGAGAAGAGAAAAGGTAGATTTATTGAAATACACTACTAAGAGAAACAGTGGGTGAGACAGGAGAAATCTGCACCCAAAGAAGGATTTGAAGCTCACTTTTACACTCTTTTCGTGGGCTTTCTAACTTGGGGTGCTAGTTTACACCATTCATTGCAGGGAAATCTGGTCTTAGGCACTGGCCTTTGACACAGAAACATGTTGGAGCTCTGCTTCTGCATTCCTTGAGCTGGGCTCGCTTTTCTGGTCATGGTGCTCAGTTTTATGCCTTGGCCTCAAGGCAGGCTTATTCATTCGCTATCTATTCAAACCTTCCAAACCTGCCTCTTGAGCCAGTAGTGGGGGCTTAGCTTTTAACCATATTAAATTGTGCCTGGACACTATGTGGTTAATTAATTATATTTTAAAAAGGGCACAGAAAATAGCAAAATAGAGTTAAAGAAAATTTCAAAATCCTTCAAAATACAATTTACTTCTAACTTACACCATCGTTGTTTGATAATGTTTATAATGATATGTTTATAATGTTTACAATGTTATAATGTTTATAATGATGTTTATAATGTTTATAATGATAATAATTTACTAAATAGTAAAGAAGTAGAGATAGGTTGGTGAGGGGAACAACTGAATCTTATCACTTAAGCTTTCCTTAGAATAAAAATTTTTTATCAGCTCTCCACCCTCACAAACCCTCTTTTCGTTGGCTGCACCTTGACTAAAATTAAGTATGTAAGTGTTGCATAGATCTTGCTACATTAATACTTATTAGGATGACAGAAGATAAGACTCTTGTAAAGAAAACACAAAGCATTCCAAAATTGTTTAAGGTGAGATTACTCTAGAGCATAATTATTGCACTTCGTTCCCACTGCTTTCAACAAGACAGTACTTGAATAAATAAATGGCCCAGTTAGAACTAAATAAGAAAGCTACTCTGGAAGCTGGATAAGTAGATTTTATATTGACTCTTCCAGTTTTCTTATCCATAAATCTAGTAGGGTAAATGTTAAGGGAACTTTGTGTTCTGAGATCCTATAAATATACTTTATTTTTGCCTCAATATAATGTTTAAATGTATTAAAAAGAACACATTTTCCCCTTTATCATAAACTCAGGTTTTGTAAAATGTTTCTACTTGATGTTACAATGGACAACTCCACTCTGCTTGCTTTCGTCCTTATTAATACTCTGACAAGTTCATTAACAATAGATATGCAGAGGTCCTTGTGAACTGTGTATGTTACCTGAACAAAGGAATGTTTGTAAGTAAGAGAGAGGGCAGTGGGGATAGGTAAAGTGTCCAGTGAATTAAGCAGATAGCTCTGGGGTTAAAATAACTGGCACCACTTTTCCCCCCATAAGTATCCTGTTTTAGGTTCCAGGTTCTGCATTTCCACACTCTGGGGAAAATATTAGTTGATATACACCTTGTAAAGAAGTACTGAGCCAGTTTATCTAGGACAGCCACGCCATGTCTTAATCCTCCTGCAGTACTTCAAACTGCATGACTAAATATTCAGCATCTGTTTTACTCCTCCACACTTTATTGTTGATTGGAAGCCAAAAAAAATGTGCCTTCCTCTCTTCACACAACAGAAGGTAAACTATTGGCACTCAGATGTTAAATAATGTCATTATAAAGAATGTTATGTATAAAAGGTAATTAAAAAATAAACTCATGGCATTTGAAGAATTTTTTTAAAGGCTATATAGCTGTAAAAACAAATAACTAACAATTTTCAAGTCTTTCCACCATGTTTTAACCAAAAAAAAGCAGGAACATCAAAATTCAACTTCATGATATGAACTTCATGGTATTCTTCTCTAACTCTAAAATTGTATTTACCTTTTAAAATTAAGATTTTAACAGTTGAACTTGAATGGTATTTTGACAAGTTCATTAGCAGTGGATGTCCAGAGGGTAAGCAGTCATAAATGTGATATCCTGTATGCTTTTATATTAATTTGCTAATTGGTGAATGAATCCCCCATTCAAAACTGTAGTCTCATAATAAAATTATCACCAATATTTATTATAATGTAAACCCAAATGTTAAAAGTTAATAAAAGAAGTCTCAACCTTCTAGGTAAGACAAAACTGGTAAAGGGGGCTAGAATTAGGAAGATGCCCTCCTTCCTGCGTATGGTAAAACTCTGGTAATGTCTCATCATGGTCCACGCCTACTCCCAAGCAATAGTAATTCTTTATTATGGGGTATGCCCTGGGCATACTTCAAAATGATTAATTTTCGCTCCTTTTGCAGTGCTCATTCTGGTCTCAAAGTCTTTGCATCAACTGTGCTCTTCTGAGAGTATTCTCCCCCCACTTAAAAGATTCATTGAATGCCACTTCCTACAGATCTCTGCTCAAATTTCACATTCTTAAAAATACTTTTTTCCTTATTGATTTTTATATGATAAACATCCCTCTACCACTAGCACCAGCTTTTTCCTTACTTCTTTTATTTCATTCCTGGCCATCACACCTGTTACTATATTATGTTTATAAATATTTACTTGTATTTTGGAAGATATTTTTTTCTGCTTTCTCTATTTGAGTAAGCTACAGGATGGCAGAAATTTTGTTTGCTTCACCAATATAGTCACAGTGTCTGGAATGGATACTCCCATGGTAGCTTCTCAGTAAATAATTTGAAATTAATTTTAGGAGTACTCCAGGTCATTGATTTTCACTTTAGTCAGTGATAGATCCCAACTGAGTCCAGAAATAAAGCCAGGTAAGTAGGTAACTGAGCTTTGACAAAGGAGCAAAGACAACAAAGAGAAAATACAGTCTTTTCAGCAAATGGTTTTAGAACTGGACAGACACATGCAAAATAGATGTTATACCATTTACAAAAATGAACTCAGAATGGATTAGGAAAGAATACAAAAACACGAATTCAAAGGAAACTTGCACCCCCATGTTTATTACAGCTCAATATTTACTATAGCCAAGCTAAGAAAATAATGTAAATCCCCCCCAAATAGATGAGTGAATCAAGATGTTGTATGTATACATGATGGAATACTATTCAGCAACCAGAAAAGATAAACTCATGTCATTTGCAGCAACATGAATGGTGCAGAAAGAAATTATGTTAACTGAAATAAGTTAAAAATAGTACGATAAATACCAGATGCTGTCACTAACATGTGGGATATAGAAAACCTGACAAAGAATCAGAAAAATATAAAAACTTTAAAACCAATGCTTGAATGCTTACTGTAGAACTAAAGCATCCAAACCTGGGGAGGGATTGTGAGAATATGTTGGGGAAAGAGAAAAATGAACTCTGGTGGAGGACTATGGGTATTTTGATGGTGTGTTCGGTATGGTGACTACACCTAAAAGAGGAAATCCTATATTTCTAAAACACTAACAAGGTTATAGGTTAATGGTACTTCAATTAAAAAAAAAGAAAGAAAAGAAAAAAATGGATCATGAACCTTAATGAAAAATGAAAACCTATAAATCTTTTAGAAAAGATTTGGTACAAAATCTAGATTATTTTGGGTTTGTTGATGACATTTTAGATACCAAGCCAAAACTGCTACAAAAAATAAAGTCTTTAACTCTAAGACTACAAGTAGTTTTTAATATTATTTTTCAGTTCAAGGAATGTAGAATAAATATTGAATATAAATTGAAAGATGACACCTCCTGAAAGATGAATCATGCTTACATAATCTCAGAGAAGACTTCTGTTTTCTATCTACATCCTTGGCTGAAATAAGGGTTCATCATATTCCTGTGATGGTGTACTGATCAAAGAAGATGGTAAATTTTTATTCTAGTTCTATCTTTGATGGAAGGACATGACATTTAGAAAAGTATAGGTTCATTTGAGTGTCTTTTTTTCTTGTAATTATAAATTATTTCTCTTCCTTGAAATTCAAGTAAATCTTCTAGCCTCTTAGCAGTTTTATAACCCAGGTCTGTATTTCTCCAGGAACTAGGAGCCATCACTTTGAAATATAAATGTTGATAAAGACTGCACCCCATCTCTCATCTTTGTGAGAGGGTTGGAATGTGACTTTGATGGGTGCCACTTAGCAAACAAAGATGCTCTAATCACAAAGAAAAACACTTGCAAATTCAGAAATAAATCAATATTCTTGACCTATCCCATTGATTAATCACCTACCTCATGTCCTCTAATACTTTTCCACTAGCTAATTGACTGCTTTAAAGTCATCCTTTTGTTTCAGTGATATTTTCATCTGTTAGAAATGTCATAATAAAATACTGCAACTAGGTGGCTTAAACAATATTTATTTTCTCATATTTCTGGAGGAACTGTGGGGAGGAGGAGCAAACAAGTTTGGGGTTGAAGAGAGAAAAAGAAAAACCTGTCATCTCTTCTTCCTTCTTGTAAAGATAACATCTCTGTCAAATTAAGGTTCCACACTTACGAATTCATTTAATCTTTTATTTGTTTGTGTGTTTGTTTATGCATGCAAGCTGGGGTATAAGTCAGAGGTGTGGGGGAGGGTGAGAGGATTCACCAGAGACAGAGTGGGGAGCAGAACAGGCAGATCAACTGAAATACACTGCTGAGGGGAGCAGTGGGCGATGCAGGAGAGGTTTGCTAAGCCATGTGGGAAACTCCCTGGTGGGGTATAGAACTTGTGCTGCAGTGGCTGTGGATAGCTTCATAGTGCTGCGACTTAACCCGTTATGCCACCAGAGAGGCCCAATTCATTTAATCCTTTTTTTTTTTTTTTAATTTTTGACCTCTCTACCAGTGACTCAAAATGCAGTCACTCTTGGGGTTAGAGTTTCAACATATGAATTATAGGAAGACACAACTAAGTCCATGCAAGTATAACTCAGGCCAATCTTTCTCCCTTCTTGCAATCCTTTTCAATGAAAGATTCCATGCGTGTTTCACTTTGTTCAATTAATCTTTGCTTTACCACAAGTATAATCCAAACATCTAAGTTTCCAAAGCCATCCAACCGTCCAAGGCTACTTCAGTAGCAGTGCATGTGCTTACAATACTAGTTTGACTTTCCTCTTCACTTTAACTCCTGGAGATTTCTCTTAGTTCCCTGTGAACTCAATTTTACATTTAAGACATAATGACTTTGACTTTATATCAGCTAGCATGTCTACAAAATTTTATGCCAGAGTATTTTTTTAATGGAACTAGTTACAAGACTTACGTGGTGCAAAATAAAAATGCAAGGCCCCTTGTTAAAGGATAATGAAGACTTTTCAGATGGTCTCTGTAGAGCACTAAATCAATTTCAAGAAATTTTTAAGCAAGTTTTTAAAACTGAAGGTTGATCCTCCCATGAAACTGATTCTGACTTTTAAGTTATTTAAGCTTCTTTGTTGCCATAAAAGATAGTCTGTTTTCTGTTGTTCACTTGGTTCTCACTTCTCGATTTACAAATATTATTAAATCCCTTTCATTTGAAAACAAAAATAGTATCCAATGTTTTCCTAAGCATTAGATGTTGTTTTCTGGTTACCATCAACTTTAATTTCTGTCCTAAAGAAAGCTCTTGAAAGAATAATCTCTACCTCAATCTAGGTCTCTGTTCACTTGTGCCTCCACTTATTGAATGCTCTCACTGCTCTACTGAAACGATTCTTTCTGAGATCACAATAATCCCCAAGTCTCAAAAATAAAAGAAACACATTTCCCATCTGATCCTATTATCTATTCTTCTGAAATATTTACAATCATTGACTTCATTAGAATCATACCCGCCTCGTCTGTATTTCTTTTTTTTTTTTAAAAAGATTATTTATGCATATAAACTGGGGTGCAGGCAAGAGGTTCGGGGTGGTGAGAGGATTCACCAGAGACAGAGCAGGGAGCAGAACAGGCAGATCTACTGAAGTACACTGCTGAGGGGAACAGTGGGCAAGGCAGGAGAGGTCTGCTGCACCACGTGGGAATCTCCCTGGCCGGGTATCGAATTTGTGCTGCAGTGGCTCTGGATAGCTTCATAGTACTGTGCTTAACCCGTTGAGCCACTAGGGAAGCCCTCCAAGTCTGTATTTCTTACCTTACACGTAGATGAAACTTTCTAATAGATAGGTTGGCATCAAATATAAACCCCTTCAGTAAAAGCCAACAGCACACCTAGGCAAGATATGCAGGCCTTTTGTAAACCAAACCTTGCTCATATGTTCAGAATCTTATCTCTTAAATTTCAGTAACACCTTGCAATCAACCTAAGATGTAGCCATCGACAATTACTTGAATTACCTCAGATAACAAAGAAAATAAATGTGTTGAGAAATGACAGGACTAAAGAAAGCTCCTAAGATAAATACTAGTTAGAAAAGCTTATTACATCATCCCACTGGTGCCTTCCCCAGACTAATAGATCTTAATTTTGTCTCAATATTAACTTTTGTCACTCCTGGTGGAGATGGCAGGAGGGACACCTTTGTAAATTTATATCCTGCTACTTTTTTTTTTAACCTTCTTCTCAATCGTCTTGAGTTCAAAATAACATTTACCTAGGTGGTAAGGAAATAAAATTGAAAAAAATAAATCATAGTTTTTGCTCTTAGAGAAGAATCTAATTTTTCTCTTTACTTTTAGGTTTTTATGGCTGAAAAAATAATGAAATTGACTCAAGACAGATTAACAGGAGAGAAAAAGACCAAATTTAATTTCATGTCCCTGGAGGTATTTTTATGAATATGGGGCCTAGTGAAATGGCCCAGTCAATTTATAGAGTTTTTCCAAGAAAGAAGCAAATCTGTTCTCCTTTTTAAGTTGGTGAAGAGTAGACAGGATAAAGGAATTCTTGAAAGTTTTGGTTTGGACAACTAATTTTGAGAGTTAAGAAAAGTTTGTTTACACAGCTCCTGTCCTTGTCTCTGTGGACACAGGTGTGTGCCCACCTCTGTCTGTAGGGAGGGGCCTTTCACATAGAGACTTATTCCCTGCTTGTAGGAGGAACGGAGAGCGCATGGTCAAAGAAAAGTCCTGATTTTCAAAGGGAATTTTAGGGTATCATTCATTCATTGACTTTCTTTAATTAAAAATAATCAATAGTCCACTTTAGCATATCTTGGGGCAGCCTAATCTGAGACCTAATAATTGCTTTCAAGATTGTGTTGTTTAGAGCTAGAATGTGAGAATTAGTAAAAATGGCAATAATAAAATAATACTGAAGAAATACTGATATGTTGCAAAGAGAAAGAATCATGTCCACTTTCTTTTGTTGAGAACTAACATATACCACGCTCTGTGCTTATTCTTCTGCACATGTTGTCTTTGCTAAATGAATAGGAGAACAAATGCTTTACTACTTGATTTAATAGTTACTGTGGCTTCTGACACTGAGAAATACCTAACCTGGCTCTCATGCCTAACAGTGTTTTGTTGCCTTTATGACCCTTCAGCACCCACAGACAGATCTACATGAGGGACAGCATGCAAATCTGATGCCCATCCACTGAGAAAGGCAGGACAACTTCCATGGTAGAAACTTTTGAAGTTGGACATGTACTCCCAATTCTCACTTCCTTTTGACATTTTCCTAACTTTTTTTTTTAAGATTTATTTATTTATGCATAGAAGCTGGGGTACAGGCCAGAGGCATAGGGCAGCAAGAGGGTTCACCAGAGACAGAGTGGGGAGAAGAACAAGCAGATCGATGGAAATACACTGCTGAGGGGAGCAGCAGGCAAGGCAGGAGAGGTCTGCCGTGCCATGCGTGATCCTCCCCGGCCAGGCATCGAACTCGCGTCACTGAACTCATGTTGCCTAAGCCAACATCTCCACAGCGCAGTGCTTAACTGTTGTGCCACCTGGGGGGCCCCATTTTCCTAACTCTCAATCCTTCACTTTTGGCCACATGGCTAACTTTTGGAACTTATTGTCTTTGTATATTGAAGATTCTCATATCTTCTTTCACTGCCTGGACTTGATATTTCAGTATTCATGAATCTGACTCTCTCCCCAGAGATAATATTACTCATTTTATTGGCCTATCTTACTTCCTGTTGCTAAGACCATGAAAAATGCAGGTTGACAAATGTCATACCTGACCGTGAGATACTAAAATTAGAAATGGCACTTTTACTTCATAACCAACTGTAGTACCATTAGTGGACAGACTGAGGGGAACCCTGGGATCCCCCAAACTTCATGATCTTAAGCCATCTGGTCATCTGTGCACCAAAGATAAAGCACACTCAGTGTAAAATAACTTGATTAGAATGAATGTGCATAAAGAGAGAATTAAGGATAATGGTTTTCCAATAAATCACTTAAAGTTACCCATCTGCTCATGGATAAATGTTCCACCAAACAGGATTGGCCTGAAGCAGGGCCATTAAGGCCTGAAAGTTCACCACAAGTATAAGCACCTTTTGGGGGAACCTCAGGAAAGGGGCAAAAGGGGCCAGACAATAATGGGATGAAAGGAGCAAAATCAAAGTACAAGTCAAATAAAGGCTGCCATTGTTGGCATCCCCACAATGTGTCTCTCGTTCACATGTTTCTTCCAAGGGTCTCTGCATGTCTCTCCTCCGCTTGTCTCCTTCCATGCCTCCCAAGTCCCTGGTGAAATTCCAAGCTGAGAAGCAAGTGAATCTTCCCCATTGTCCTTCTGTGTCTCTCTTTTGTGTGTCCCCCTGAGCCCAACTGCCTTTAGTGTTTTATAATGTCACCTGGCCTCTCAGTTCAGCCCTTCATGGGCAGGAAAAATGGTACCTCTCTTTTCAATGGAGATATCTGTGTTACAGACTGGAATTATTTTTCAATGAAAACTGGTTAAATTTGATTAACATAATGTGCAACTTTGGCTTTTTCCTCAGCATTCTATAATCTTTCACCCATTTCTTACTTCCAGTTTAATAGTCTCTCTGTTCTCACTTTGGCAAAATATCCAGTTTAAGAAATTCTTAGGCAAGTATCTGGAAATATATAGATGATGTGTTTCATTTCATTCTTGTGTTTGCAAATTGGTATAGTATTTCAACATTTTTTATTTAAATGCATACTTAGTCTCCACATGCCCTCCTTACTTTGGAAGGATGAGAAGAAAGAGAATTGACATTCTTCCAATATATTCTTATACACTATTTATCTCCCAAGTACTCTTGGTCAAGAGTTGTAAAAGCTTTACTTGATCTTCTAGCTCTCTTCTTTATCTTTTCAAACTAGGACAAAAGAAAATCTTCACTATGTTCAATTGGATTGCCCTCCATAACAAATCTCTCTATGAGCTCAGTGAGTTTGTTCTCTAAGTGTTTCCCGCTAAGCCCTAGATTTTTATATTAAAGATGCTAATTTAGTTTTACAGTTCACTGTCTTACTGACTAAATATATTTTTGCAGCAAGCTGCTTTTAACATAGTCTCTTGCTTAAGTCTGGAGTTTTTTCCCCTTTTCACAGCAGCCTAATTTGCTGACTCCAGTTTCCATGGTTTGTTTTCACATACAGACTACTGTATAAAGGTCAACAGGGAAAGTCTAAAATCCTTAACTTGAACACATGATTATTGCTTAATGAGTCTCTTTTTTTTAATTGATTCAGGTATGCAATCAAACCAGTTTGGAGATAGGATGCAAAAATATTTTGTTTTACCATAAGAAATAAATGTGGGCCTCCCTGGTGGCGCAGCGGTTGAGCGCTGCGCTGTGGAGCTGTCGGCATCGGAGGCTCGAGTTCGATGCCCGGCCAGGGAGAATCCCACATGGTGGGGCGGACCTCTCCTGCCTCGCCTGCTGCTCCCCTCAGCAGTGTACTTCTGATCTGCCTGTTCAGCTCCCCGCTCTGTCTCTGGTGAACCCTCTCGCCACCCCGCGCCTCTCGCCTGTACCCCAGCTTGTATGTAAAAAAAAAAAAATGTTCAATATATTAAAAAAAGAAAGAAAGAAATGTGTTTGCTAAGAGCGTGGAACCTGAATGTTTTTATTCTGTTTTTATTCTCATCTCTGAATTAACAGAGATGGCCAGAGTGTCTCCATTCTATGACTCTCAACAGATAGAACCAATAGAGAATGGTAAGACACTTTCTATAAAATATGATATTTTAAAATAAAAAAATGAAAGGTTGGAAAAAGATACCAAGTGGACCACAGTTTGGCCCACCTGTGTTATAAGCACTGATATCACCACAACACTGACTGATAAGGAAATAGGTGTAATTGAAACAGAGTCTCTTGTTGACAATTTAAAATGAAAGTCACCACTTATTTATGAAGACATTGATTAAACAGACATTCACATCAAGGATAGATAAAATCCTACCTGTGCAGAGAGGACAAGTGCCCAAAATCAACATTTGGTTCTGATAATACACTTCTGAAGCAGTATAAATATAGTAGCTGGGAAAGTTAATCTGAGAAGCCTTGGACTCCATCATGCTCCTGGGGTCTCAGAAAACTCCCCAGATTTAGCATGTGGTTCTGAAGTCTCAGCCGTGAGAAGCGACACTTTTTTTCCCAACTAGCTGACACTGTAGGAAAGGTCTGAACTGTGAACATTGCAGGTCTTGCTCTGGTCTCCCAAATCTAGTCTTAGTTGTTCATAAATCACAGTCCCATTTATACATTTGAATTATATGTTTATATTATTGTAATGTGGATCCTTCACCTTAATAAATCTTATTGTAATTACATATAATTGATCGAAGTTATAAGTAAAACTGCTCTATCCTTGTAGATGTTAGCACATGGAGATCCAAACTATAATACTACAGCCTGTCTTAAGAATAGACCATAGAGCCTCCCTGAGAGCCTAGGGGTTCTGTCTCAGAGCTACCACCACGTTGGCCTAACTTTAATGCTCAGCCAGGGAACTAACCCACATGGTGTAGCAGACCTCTCATCTCATCTGCCGTTCCCCTCAGCAGTGTATTTCAGTGGATCTGCCTGTTCTGCTCCCCACTCTTTCTGGTGAATCCTCTCACATCACCTCACCTCTGGCCTACACCTTTTAGTTCTTCTGTGCAAAAATAAATACATAAAATCTTCAAAAAAAATAGGTCATTGCTTTGAAGTAAGTCAATAGGCCACCCAGTCTACTACTTAAGTTCTGATCTAACGGGACCATTGCAGAGAATTAAAGGATTATCTGTCCATTTTCAGTGATCTTTGATTATTTTGCTTCCCTATTGAGGACATCCAAATACAGTATCAGGGAAAAGTCACACTCCAGTTCAATGGCTCTGCCTTAAAGTTTGCTTTCCTCAACAAGCCTTTAAACAGATATATGATAATATGGATTTATGCTCCTTTTTATCTTAGATTTAAGTCAAAAACTAGAAAAATGAGAGTATAAGACTTGTAACAATTGTCAAGGAAAAATTATATTACTCAATCTTGATACAAGCAGATAGTCTGATTATCAGTGACTATGCAAAGACTTTAACATATGAGAAACTAAAGTTACGTAAGTAAAAGTGTACCATTTCAAATTTGCTTATATCTTTTCTTTGGTTTTCTCTGAGACAACCAATAATTTGAGAAGAAATTAAAATTATTAGTGGACTGGGTGCCTCTCAAGGAAACATTATTAGCTATTGTTTCTCAAAATAATCTGTGTGTTTTGGTATCTGTTTCTTTTCCTTCTCTCATAGTCTTAACTAGCCCTACAATCACATATATTTCTTCCTTCTCCCTGATGATTTTCCCGAACTTTCCTCCCTAGTTTCTGCATTCCTTTAACATTTATTACAGGACATAAATGTCCAAAGTAAAGTTGATTTGAATCCTTTTCCAATCACTGAAATTGATCCCGAATATAGTAGTGATTAAATTTAAATGATAATAACAACAACAACAACATTATAAAAGTACTTTTCTAGGACCTCTCTCGTGGTGCAGCAGGATAGGTGCAGTGCTGTGGAGCTGCCAGCAGCTGCGACCCAAGTTCAATGCATGGCCAGGGAGAGTCTCCCATGGCGTGGCAGACCTCTCCTGCTTCACCCACTGCTCCCCTCAGCAGTGTATTCCCATGGATCTGCCTGTTCTGCTTCCCACTCTGTCTCTGGTGAACACTCTCACTGTCCCACACCTCTGGCCTGCACCCTAGCACTGTATGCATAAATAAATCAATCAATCTTTTTTTTTTTTTTAAAAAGTACTTTTCTAACATGCATTTTGACATATTTATTCATTTAATCCTTATACTAATCCATTGAATAGTTCTATTATTACCCCAATTTAAAGATGAAGAAAGTCACAGAAAAATTATCCTCAAGTTCACACAACTAGGGGTTGAGAGAGCTGAGATTTCACATCATCTTTTCTAAAGCCAGAATTATTGCTCGTAACCACAGCACCAAACTAGCAGTTGTACTGTGAGATGCCTATCTCATAGAAAACCAGTTAATAAATTTTGATTTTCTTCCATATTTGTCTCTTTCTAAACTTTTAAAAATTCAAACAAATCTTTACTAAATGCTACCTATATATCAAGCACTGTTATTTATGTGAGGGGTAATGTGGTGACTAAGGCAAACATAAATATCGCTGATCAGGTCATGTTTATAATATTTTTGTTCACATGAATGGCACTTGTGGGATGATGTCTAGTACTCTCCTAGCATTTTATGCATAGCCCAGACACTGAGTCGGAGGACAAGCTGTATGAAAAATGGGCAGATTATCTCTCATTTCCATATAAGTAAGCTAGGGGTAATAGTGCTCTTAGTGTAGTGGGGCTCATTAATGAGTCAATTCATGTAAAGTACTTAGAATCATCACTGGCATCTATTGGATGTTTTTATATTTCATCTTCTCTGCTTCCCCCATCTCACCTAAAGTGCTTTCCCCATATACTTTCCTCAATAATTATTTGTTGGATAGACACAAAAAAGAGGAACTACTCACGACTGGTAAAAATACTGCTGTTCTTTGAACACTCTACTTGACTGATTTGCTTTGATTTTTATTTCCTCTAACTCATAATGCTGAATGTAGTCCTTCTATATGTAAAGGTCTGCCTTTGCATAAAAAGTGAGCTTTCATCATTAGTCAACTAATGAATGAAGGTTCAGTCATTACTGGAGAAATTTGAACTCAGAAGGGAAAAATGTTATTCATTTTTTTCATTGTAATGAACCTATTTATATGAGAATAATCTATTATGTCTTTGGTATGAAGTCTATATTTTTAAGTTACTTGAAATTTATTCCCTTCCTTTTCTTTAAATAAACCATTATCAGTCTCTTATTCATTACTCATTCTGTTTGAGAAAGGATTATTTTTTCCCTGATGTCCAAGACAACACAGTTACAGACTTTAATTTTTTTTAGCAAGTTCATATGGTTCTTGCCAAAATATGATGAGAATGTATTTAAAGTTGGCTTAAATTAGTTAATTGTATAAATTCCCCAAAGTTGAAAGAACTCACTATAAAAACTCCATCTAAATTACCTGTAGGAACATTCACTGCAAGGCAAACTCTCAAGGGGTCCATTTGCGGTTACCTAAAATGCTCATTGCTCTCTTCTGTGAATGTGATCATTTCACCTTGGACTTGAAGCAAAATATGAGTAAGCTGATAAATGTGAAAAATTTCAGGAGACAAATCTGATCAACCAGAAAGCAAATTTTCTAGCAGATTATGCCATGAATATATTTAATGAAACATTCATGAACATCTATCTCTTAGGCTTCATGCCTGCCATTGTGCTAGGTACTCAGCTCCATGATGATGAACATATGTCTTCTGCTTTAAAGGATGTTTCAGAATAGTTTGGGGAAGTTCAACCTTTTTTTTTTAATGTTATTTTATTGAAGAGATGGAGATGGTAGAGACGGACATATACACAGATGCTATAAAACTTCAAATCAACCTGATGGTGATTGGTCAGGAAAACTTTTCCTCAAAGGAAATAATGCCAACACTAAACTTTATAATATGACAAGGATTAGTTAGACCCCAAAACTAGTGAGAAAGGAAAACATGCATAAAGCCACAGCAGTGAGAACTAGCAGAGCACAGTACAGAATTGCAAATGGTGCTGTTGCTTAAGTATAATAAAGTACAAAGTGGCCTGAAGAAAGGTTAGATGAAGGTGGCTTGCTTTCTTTTGTTTCTTTTTTTTTTTTTTGTCTTGTTAAAAAGATTTAGCTTTAACCTTGATGTTATGTGAGGCTAGTTGTAGGTTTTTTGTTTTTGGTTTTTTTTTTAAGATTTATTTATTTATACATACAAGCTGGGGTACAGGCCAGAGGTGTGGGGCGGTGAGAGGGTTCACCAGAGACAGAGTAGGGAGCAGAACAGGCAGATCAGAAGTACACTGCTGAGGGGAGCAGCGGGTGAAGCAGGAGAGGTCTGCCCCACCATGTGGGATTCTACCCAGCTGGGCATCGAACTCGCATCGCTGCTGCCGACAGCTCCACAGCGCAGTGCTTAACCGCTGCGCCACCAGGGAGGTCCTAGTTGTAGGTTTTAAATCTGGTAATGATATGGTCAGATTTGCACTTGGGTAGATCCGTCCATAAATTGTTTTGTAGACTGGAGTTCAGAAAACCAAGGTTGAATGTCGGTGGCCTTATAGGAAGAGAATGCTAAGAACTTGAAGTCAGACTGTATGATAATGCTGGAGGAGAAAAATTGACAGGTATTTAGAATGTGAAATTAGACAAATTAAATGCTTATTTGGACTTGGGGGCAGATAAATGAAGGATGAATTCAAGATTTTTCATTTAATTGATTACATGTAAAATAAGAATAAAATCAAATCTTTCAAATTAATCACTTTTAATCTACTTACACAGAAAGTATTTCTAAACCTGTCTGAAGGAAACAAAGGACATACATCATAATAAGTAGACCACAATTGCAGGATGTCTTTTTTTAATCTTCACCATAAAATAAGTGAAAATAGACAATCCTAATTCTTATTTTATGGAAGAACAGAGATTGCAGAAAAATTAGTCACCTTGTATAAATCCATAGAATAGGTAATTGACTCTAAGCCATGAATTTAGGGGAATTTATCCTTCCAAGTGTTCTTACTGTCATATTGACAATGAAGCCAGATGTATAGTTTTAGTTTTATATTTCTGCTGCATTGAAAAACAGTAGAAATTTAAACACAGAGTTTTGATCCAATTTCATAATAGCTTCAGAAACCTCGCCTGAGGGTTTGTTTATTATTGCTGGTGTTCACAGTTTCTGCTGATGCCCCAGTCTGGCTGAATTAACTATTATTTTAATTGGGTCAAAGTTTCCAACTGTGCATTCTTTCCCTCTGATGAAAGAAATGAATAGCTTTTTAAAGAATCTAGGAATAGTAGATGTTTATTTCACTCACTCCTTACAAAAACACCAGTAATAGACCCATTGTTTAGTCCTACGTCCTTATATGTGGCTTCCACTTTTCATTTCTGTTACCATGGCCAAAAACTGTCAACAGTATTAAG
>PVIJ01014100.1:0-42287 GCA_004024925.1 Scalopus aquaticus | reverse complement strand
GGGGGGGGAGGAGGGAGGCGGAGGGAGGGAAGGGAAAGGGCACAAAATGGAATAGAAAAGAACACAAGGGACCATGGAGATGGATCACGGGTGAATTGGTGGTGGGCTACCCAAGGGGAATACAAAATGTAAAAGACATAAATAACAATAAAAATATATATTTAAAAAAAATTATAGCATGCTATCTACTGATAAATGCCAGGTACTGAATTAGGCATGAGAGAGAGCATGGAGAGGCAGAGGGTGAGTCCTGCCTTTGTGTTTTTTTATATCTAGTGGAGGAAGGCAAGACAAATTTTAATTGCTATAAATATTATGAAGAAATAACTAGAAAATGGAAATAAAAATGAAGCATAGGGATATATTCACCTTCAGATAATAAAAGTGAGCATGAATACACTGTGCTTATTACCATGTGCCAGGCTATTACCACATGCTTTATAGACTGTCTTCCACTTTAAAACTGTATAAATAAGTATCACTGTCGTCCTCATTTTATAGACAGGAAACATGAGAATTTTGCTCATTTGCCCAAGGTCACATTGAAGTAACATGGTGCTGAAATAGAAGCTCCTACGGTCTGGCCAGTGCCTCAGCCACAGTATTAAGAGAAACTTTCTTAGAAGGTATCATGTTAAGTTGACATCTGAATGATGGGAAGGTGAGGGGTTGGTGGGAGAAATCATTTATAAAGCCTGAAGGTGGGAAAGGGTCCTTAGGTTTCAGGAAATGAAAGAAGGCCAGCATTGCCAGAGTCTGGTTAATGAGAGCAGGGATGTGGAGAGACAGGGCTGCAGGCCAGCGTTACCTCACACGGGATCCTACAGGTACAAGGAGTTGGAATGTTATTCTAAGTGCAACAAGAACCACTGAGGACTTGAAGCTGGGCAGTGACATGATCCTTTATTTTTAAAATCTATCTCTCTGGCTATACGTGAAGAATGAATTGAAAGAACGTTAGAGAAGTAAAGTCTACACATCCACTTATTCAACAATTATTACAAAGTTTCCGAGCAGCTATCATCATGGCAGGCACTATTCTAGATACAGGACATAACGACAAACAGTAAAAGAAGGTCCCTTAGTTTGGAGTATAATGTAGAGTTGGTGAACACACATACCTGCATAAGAAAAACTTACGCAAACCAAGAAACTACCCCTTTCCTACATCAACAATTTATCCCACTCTTCAGGACACTGTCCATCACTATACAAATTTTTAGTATCTTTCACCTTTAAACAAACATTAAACAAAAATCTATTGATTGACCTTTAATTCCCCTCTAGCTATCATCCCATGTCTACTCCTTAACACAGAAAAATTTTAAATAGTATGTAGTAGCTTCTCCTCCAGTTTATCACCTCAACCAATACAATCAAGTTCTCTCCCTTACCAGCTAAAAACGTGTCACCATACTGCCACCTTGCAATCAAGTTCTAAGCTCTCTCTCTTCATCTTACTTAACCTCTCAGGAATATTCACATTAACTCATCCCCTCTTTTCCCGTGCCAAAACACTTTCAGCTTTCCTTTTGTGCCAGCCCCTTTTCCTCAGACTATCAACAGAAGGTTATAAAGCACAGTGATTAAGGACACAGGCTTCCATTTCAGACTTAGCTCTGAAGACAGATCGGTTCTGGCAGATGGGCTTATAGTAAAGGAGTGCAAACACAGAAGGAGGTTGTTCCCCTTTCTCATGGAGGCTAGAAAATTAATCAGTACCTGAGGTGAAAACTGATGTTGGTTTACCTTTATAGTAACAGTGGAGACAGAGAGAGCTAGCTCTATTGTGGAAGTAGAACCAGTAAGTTTGCTATAAATCAGATTTAGGAAATGATGGAAAAAGAAAATCGAGTTCTTTGAGTAACAGGTAGAATTAAGGAGTTTTTTATTAAGGTCTTGGAGAGAAAGTTTTAAAATAGAATAAAGTTTAAGTTGTGAGGCAATATTAAAAGCTAGTGATTATTACCTTAAAAAGAAAACAGAACACTGAAACTGCTACCTGGAGAGCTTAGTGATCTACCTGAAGCCCCACAGTAACTTGTGACAGAACTGGAAACATAACACAAGCCTCTCAGAACTCTACTACAAAGCCACAAAACAGGATCTGGCAAGATGACTGTTACAAATTTGCACAGCCTCTATTACTTAGCCTTTGCACCCCAGCCAATGCCATAAAAAAAAATCATCATAAAGTGCTTGGGTTTACTGAATAAAGTTAAGCAAGTTACTAGCTGTACACTTTGTATTTGGTTAAGAAAAGAGTGAAGGAAATTAAAGGTAGAATATAAATATCACAGTTTGTGAAGAGTAAAATCTGTTGCAAAAGTTCATTGAAAACACTTAGTGATATCAATTTGTAAAGGGCAAGGTATACATGAAAGGAACACTTGAAATTCCCTCTCAAGTACTTCATATTCTGATTAAAAAGATACCATGCATATAAATAATTCAGAACAATAGGAGAGATGTCTTAAGGGCGTATAGAATAACTGTCAAATGAATTATACAGACAATATTTTTCTTAAGTACACTGGGTAGTCCTTAAAAAAAAGGTAAGGTTTGAGCTGAAAGACAGGCAAGATTTTAAAAAGTAGAGAGGGAAGAAGCTTCAAGTAAACAAAAAGAGTATCCAGGGTACTAGACTTGCCACAGAAGGCAGGGTATAGAGGGAGTGAACTTTTTAGACTGGTTCTACAGACACATTCTCTTTGTGTTGACATTTGAGCTGAGACCTGTATGATAAAGAAGAACAAGAAATGTGACGGTGGGAAGAGTATTCTACGCAGAGAGAATAAACACAAGTAATGTAGTTACTACATTACCTGCCTGTACATTAAGCTCTACAACACAGAGCTTCGTTTAGTGGTAAAAGAATGAACTATGAATTTCTAGTCCTGAATTTAAGGAATTCCACAAATTCTCCTTTTTAGCTCAGTTTGTCCATCAGTAACAATAGTTACTGCACAGAATATATGAGATGATGTGCACAAAAGTGCTTTAGAAATAAAATAAACTAAATTATAAAAATCAATTCAAAAAGACATAAATATAAATGGTATTATGTAATGCTTAGATACACGGGCTTAAAATGGAGAACTGAGTTATCATCATAGGCAATATGACTATCAGTAAATCAGTAAATACCTTGTACCTGGCATATTTTTACATTTTCTCTCATTGTAGCTTTTTATGTACATTTTATCTGCTTGGCCAGATGGTAAGCTCTGGGCAGGTGGTAGACAGATCTTCAATATGGCACCTGATACAGGTTTTAAAGTATGAACTCAGTTGATATATCAGGCAATACATTTTACATCCTTTTAAGGGTTTGTGTATGTGTGTGTTCAAAATCCCATCTACTTGGAAAGGACTAGAGGGGACTTGTACTATAAGAAAAGCTATAGAAACACGTATAGATAAAAACAACGGAATCCTTTATAAGTTAGGAGGGTGGAAAAAATTTGCAGGTAACTATGTTAATTACTACTGTTGGCTTCCATGGCAACCAAAGAAGGAGTTTTGCCGAATCCCGCAATATGATATTTAATCTACCACAAAGTTAGACAATTACATTCATCTGCAGAGGCCAACTCGGTTTGAACACACACATACCCAAATCCTCAAAAGGATGTAAAATGAATTGCTTGATATATCAACTGAGTTTATATATATAAAGTTAGGCAATTACATTCATCTGCAGAGACCAACTTTTTCCCCAGGGGCCACAATGCAAAAGGGACTTTGATCATTATCGACTTCATAGAAGAATAGCCTGAAGTCTACAAGGACCTAATGTGGATACAGAGATGCCAATAGCGTCCTTCATGAAGTCTGAGGAAATAACTGAGCAGAGGCAAGATAACTCCGAAGTGCTGCATAAGTTATTTACTCAGTTCTGCCGCTTTTACAGCAAGGACCTCTGATACAATAGAACCCACTAGTGCCTCAACAGTAGAAATGTTTTCTCCCTCAGGTTCTGGCCCAGGCGTGGCCCAAGCAAAACAGCACCTGGGTTATTGGATGGCCGCACCAAAGGGTCAGCCACAGCCCAGCTCTCTGACAACCTCGGGTTCATCAGGGCTGGCACCCAGTCCGGGACAGTGTCTTTGTGGGCTTTCGAAGTTGTTTCAGGCTGGGCGACAGCGAGGGGTAGTGTCCCGATGAGAGGGGCTTAGGCCAAAGGGCCACGGAGGCGAGTGAAGGTGACAAGTCAGGACTGCCGCGGGGCATGACTCCAGGGGCCCCCGACAGTCCCTCCTGGCCACGGAAACCTCTCCCGCCCCGGGGGGTAAAGGTGAGCGACGACAAGGGAAATCCTCTCCTTTAGGTTGTAGGGACCGACCGCGATCGTCAGGAATACGGCGCCACCATCCCACTCCTCCCGCAGACCCCAGAGCTCACCCACCTGCAACTGCAGTCTCCGAAGTCTCCACCCAGAGTCCCTGCCTTCGGAGGCCAGAACGCGATTGGCTTGTATGGCTGTCCCGTCAGCGCGTCTCCAAGGTGAGTGGCGTAACAATCCGGCTCTTGGCCTTGGTCCCACCCTTCGCGCCCCGGAGCCACGCCCACGTGACGTCACACGGTGCCGCAGACGCAGAGGCGGGTCTCCGCCCCCAGCCGCTGGGTCTAGGAGGAGGAGGCGGGGCTAGGGGGCGGGGAAACGAGGACACGCTAGATCACGTGATCGTAACGCGACGCCCCGCCCCTCCGCGCCGACGCCGTGAGGGAGGGGGTGGGGCCACGCCAGCGTCCGCGCCATCAGTCTGGAGGTGGCGGCTAGGTCTCTTTTAGTGTATGGTTTTCCCGGCCAAGCGGTCCTGCTTGGTGCCAGCCATGGAGGGCGTGCGCTGGGCCTTTTCCTGTGGCACCTGGCTGCCGAGCCGTGCCGAGTGGTTGCTGGCGGTTCGATCGATACAGCCCGAAGAGAAGGAGCGCATCGGCCAATTCGTCTTTGCCCGGGACGCTAAGGCAGCCATGGTACTACAGGTCTTGGGTATTTCGAGCCGAGCCAGCCGCCGTGGGGGAGGTGGGCCAGGCCGTAGAGACCCTCTCGCCCCCGCGTCGACGCCTCGTTCTAGCGTGCGGCCCGCAGGGCGACCAGCGGCCGGCGCCGCCGAACCCTCGGTGTGCGCACGGCCTGGTCGCCGCGGTCTTTGTGGTCGCCTAGGAGGCCTCGATCACGGCAGGAAGGAGCCCCTCCCCCGTCGTGATAGAAAATAGAGACCCCGCTAGACCCCGAACTGCGTGTAAGGAAGGCCCGCGCAGCGTGTTTCCCCCAGTCTTGAGTGTTTATATATCTTTTTTTGAAGTGTTACCAAATTTTATGATTTTCTTTGTGTGGGCCCAGAGCACATGCTTAGGCTGCCTATTAAATGTCACGCCACTTTCCTAGGGCGCCTTGCACGTGGTAGCCTCTAGAAAATAATGACAGTGTGGCCTTGCACACCTGGACGTCGAAGAGGCCTTGGCTAGCCGCCTTCTGCGGGGAAACGGAAGCCCAGGAGGGTGCAGTCAGATATACCTGCCTAGATACGTAGCTCTGGAAACGGCGTTTAAATATTTATTTAAATATTTATAGTTACATGTTTTAAAGCACCAAATAGAAAATTGTATTTCAGATTTACCTCTACTACAGAGTGCACTTGGAAACAGCTCTAATTACCATTCTTTCTGAGACAGTCATTTCTTGAAAATGTGCCTGTGTTGAAATAGCTTTTTGTTTGAACTGTGGGTTATTGTATTAATTTTTGAAGGGACAGTGGACATTTTTTATACCTTTTTTATAATTAGTAGGAAATGGTGGAATTCAAATTCTGGCAGTTTTTTGAAGTCAAGCATTAGAATTGTAGGGAAAAGAATGATTTTGCAAACTATATACTTTGTTGTCCTATGCTCTTGGGTTTTTAGAGTGACTAGTAATTTCTTAATGAGGTGGAGAGAGTGGATGGAGCCTGTGTGAAACGAGATAAATCATGCATTGCTAATTGTTGAAACTGAGGCTACAGTATATAGGATCTAGAAATATATGTACTAATGCACAAAGATGTAGTTACAATAGTTGCTCACTGGGGCAGGGAGGGTCTTTGTAATAGAACTAGAGCTAGTTGACAGTGCCCAACAATAGGGGAATACTCAATGAGGTGTTGATAGTTTGATACTGCGAAATATTATGCTACAGTTTAAAGTGCACAGACCTTTGTGTTAGACAGGATATAATCCCCAGTACAAGTTAAAAATTTTTTTCCTGGGATACTGCATAGAATAGAATCTTATATGTAGACAAATAGAAATAGCATATGCAAAGGAACACGTTTGTATAGTTGGAGAAAAATGGGAAGGATACTTAACGTTAACATTAGTTAACTGTTGAGGGGAGGGAGTTGCTGAGGAGGGACTTTTTTTTCCTATCTTATTTATCATTGTTTAAATATTAAAGCAGTGCTATCAGTACTTAACTGTTTTTAAAAATCTTTGAAAATGAATCTCTTAGCTACTACAAAAACTGACTTTTTATGTTACAATCATGTACCTAAGTCTTTTGTAGACATCACGGTTTACTAAATGTTTTATTTACTTAATAGGCTGGTCGCCTGATGATAAGGAAATTAGTTGCAGAGAAATTGAATATCCCTTGGAATAATATTCGTTTACAAAGAACTGCTAAAGGAAAACCAGTTCTTGCAAAAGACTCCTTGAATCCATATCCCAATTTCAACTTCAACATCTCTCATCAAGGAGACTATGCTGTACTTGCTGCTGAGCCTGAGCTACAAGTTGGAATTGACATAATGAAGACTAGTTTTCCAGGTAATGTTGCTTTTTTTGTGGTGCAGGAATTGTGTCTTGTCTCAACTTTTATTTACTGTGTAATCTCATGCCAGGAGAGGTATTATGGATATCTAAGTTTAGGAAAAATATGCTGAATCCTAATGGTAGTATATCTGAGAGAGCATATATTCAAAAAGAAAATATTTCCTTAAATATTAGCAGACTTTACATAAAGAATAGATTGTCTTTTACTGAGAATTCTTACAAAACTTTGCATAGAGGCACAGTGAAAGTAATACTTTCTTTTTGAATTGTACTTAGGCTTGTTAAGTGAGACTATATTTGAAACTATTTTCAAAGTCTTAGATCTTGGGAAGAACAGTTTTTTAATAGCTTATCTTGTATTTAAATAATGCATGTTACATCTAATTGAAAAGTCCATTTTGATTTACATTCTATTAAAAAACCATAGTAGGGTATATTGTAAAAACTTTGTTTCACATTATTTCACCAAAGTTCACCAATAATTGTCGATTTGTTTAAAAAACTAATATCTGTGGTAAGGTATATTGTAGTTCTTTGGTAGAGATAGCATTTATTTGTGCTATATATAAATATAGCTCTTTCTAGCATGGTTATATAAGTAAATATGAAGAATTAGCAATTATGAAAATACATAAGTTGCTTATATTTTACCTTCCAAATTTGTAATTGGTGGCTGTGGAAACTTCTTACATTTGCTGCAAGGGTGCATGTATACATGAGCAATTTTATGCATATACACAGATGCGCACGCACGCACACACAGACACCCACAGACACACTCTTAATACACAGGTTCTCTTAATGGCTCCATAATTTTCATCATCACTAGCGCTGTGCACCAAGGCATTTTATATGTTCTTTTAATTTTCTCGGTCACCGTAGACTGAATATACTATTGATTTTTATCAAAAGGAAAGTAGCAGACTAAGAAGAAAGCTGTTAATAAGAACCAGCATCTTCCTAGCTTCATGGTACAACTTCCTCATATCCATGCTGCCTCCACCACAGCATCTTTGTTTATGCTTCCCTGGTCTGGAAGACTTGCATTACCTTTATCCCTCACCCCTGTTTCTTCCCAATAATTTACCAGGTAGTTTGCTCCTCAATCTCAGTTGAAAGAAACCTTCAATCTAAGTTAGGCTCTTTTGTTATGGACACTCTTACAATGTATTTCCTTCCTTCCAATAACATTTTCCTCTGGTCCTTGTAGGCTACACAAGGGCAGAAACTGTTAGCTACATCTGAGTTTAGTCACTCATCTTTTAGCACTCTTCTTAATTCATAATACTGGTCAATAAATACTTGTTGATTGAATAAATACTCCGCTAATATAGTAAGGCTTCAGAGTCTGGCCCTCCCTTTTGCCATCAATATATTTATCTTGCTTTTTCCCACCAGCTATTTTTTCTATCCCACTCTCAAACTTTTCTGTTATAGCTCTATTCTTACTGCTTAAAAAGAGGCTCTATTGTTAATAACAGGGCTTCTTTGACCTCAGCTTGTTGAACAAGCATCAAGGAATTTTTTTTTAACCTATTGTAATTGCTTCATTTTATATGAATGTGTACCTGTGCATTTTTCTCAGAAGGGGAACTGGCTTTCAGCAGTACCAGAGGTGGTTTATTCTGAGAATCCATTGCTTTCGAGGGTTCAGTGAGCAGGGGAATGCACCTTTGTGCTTTCTTCACTTTCTGCTGTTCTTCTAGCAGAGACTGTTGGTGAGAACATAGCTCCTTAGACCTCAGTCTGCATAACTACACAGTAGTGGTTGGCTCATCAGGTTGATACTTGCCTGGAAAGTAGGACTCTGAGGCACAGATTACTAGTTGGCTTGATGGACATCGTTCACATACAGACAATACTGGAGAAACAGGTTATTACTAATTGAAAGTTTTAATAAATGAAAGCAAGGTAATTGAGGAAAAATTGAAGATTCAGCTTCCTAGTCATTATACTTTATTAGGCATTTTTCCCCCTCCCACCTTTTTGGTGGTTCTTATTTGACTAATAGTATCCAGGCTTTTTCTATGTGTTTGGCTATTTGATTGTCAAAAAGCTGTTGATTTATATGGTAACACAAATGAGAAAATAGTTTCTACCTGTCACTAGTATTGTCACTGTCACTTAGATCTGAGAGTAGGACGTTGACATTGGTTTATTTGTTGGACATTCATTGGAACTGTTCTGCTTGTCAGAATCAGTGAGGAAATTGAACTGGCAAGTTCCTGAGTCTTGTTCAGTAGTGAAGATAAAACTTGGGACTTCAGCAAGGAAAGTACCTGTACTTTGTACTGGACATTGCTAATATCAGTAGATTGTCAGCGCTCAAAATGGACTCCGCTTTGGGGTGCACCATTAGTATGTTGAAAGACTTTCTTCTGTTACTCCCATTCTGTGTACAGGTAAACATCACATAGGAACTTGGGGAAATCTTTCCTTCTTGTCATGGTCATCATTTCTATCAGGTGCAAGTTATTTCCCTCCCTCTCCCAATTTCCTTAACTGCTGTGGCAGCACAGGAAAGAATATATGAAGAATCTATCAGTGGATCTGGGAAGCTTCAGGCTTCTTTTCTAGCTGGATAGCCACAATTGAGATTATTGCACTTACTTTATTCTCTGCTTAATGGAGAAAAACCTGGCAGATAGTTGGCACTCAGTATGCTCCTTCAATGAATATGCAGAGAAGAGGTATTAGAAGATGCTGGGGACCCTGGCAGAGCTATAGTGCAGTTCTCGCCTAACTCGGGAGGGAAAGGTGCTTCCAGGTCTTCATTATAATTTGCGGTATCCAGCTGGGCAGTTCAGTTGACTTCTTAGTTTTCTGATTAATTTTTATCTACCGTTAAAAGTTTTTTTTGCCATTATAGTATTAAAGGATGGTTTCGTGAAATGTTTTGTTTGAGTCTCATATTTACAGAATAAGACAGTCGAAGATTAGACAGTAAACAAATATTTAAATTTGGAAAAAGACCAAAGTATTTTTTTCCATACTTTCACATTTTCAGGTTTACATTTTTATTATGAATGTTGCTGAATATTAATTGCCAAGGGAAAATGACTCAAATTTTTGAGATTAAATGCTAATTTAATAGTTTTGAAATTACTATATCATAAAACTGCTCTCTACAACAGAGTTACATAGTAAATATAAATTAAGTACGGAAGTGTACAGCCGTGCTATTATATAATTTATTATCTACCTAATTGAGTCCCCCTTTGCACTTTTGTTCTCATCCACTCAGCATATTCGCTGTACACAGTGGAGTGGTCTTGAAAAACACCTACAGCAGTTTCCTTAAAACTTAGATTTTTTTTAATTCATGTGTATGTACATTATTATTACAAATTTTAAGGGTGCGTCATTAAAGATCAGCGTGTGTATATATTACATTACGTTCACCACTAAAATGCAGTTTTACCCTTCACCATATAGTTGGTCTCTTTTACCCAATTTACCTATCTCCTTAACCCTTTTCATTCTCGTACCACTAAATTGGCCTTAAATGCTAAATAAGGTTTATTTAGTTCAAACCCATTTGTTTGGTTTCTCTGTATGCCTCATATGAGTAAAATCATATAATGTTTCTCTTATGTCAATAAGCATGACTCTCTAGATCCATCATGTTGCAGATAGCAGATGTCATACTTTTTTTAATAACTGAATCATAGTTCATTTTATGCCACATCATCTTTATCCAGTCATCTGTTAATGGTCACTTAGATTTTTTCTAAGTCTTGGCTGTTGTAAATGGTTCTGCATTTTTCCATTTTAACACTAAGAAGTGAATAAGGATATTATATAGAATTTCTGCTTTTAATTTTTTGAGGAATCTCCATACTGTTTTCCACCAACAGTGTACAAAGCTTCCATTTCCTCTACATCATCTCCTAGATTGGTTCTTAAGAAAATCCAATATCGGGGCCTCCCTGGTGGCGCAGCGGTTAAGCGCTGCGCTGTGGAGCTGTCGGCAGCGGTGACGCGAGTTCGACGCCTGGCTGGGGAGATTCCCACATGGCGCAGCAGACCTCTTCTGCCTCGCCTGCTGCTCCCCTCAGCAGTATATCTCTTATTTGCCTGTTCTGCTCCCCACTCTGTCTCTGGTGAGCCTTCTCACCGCCCCATGCCTCTGGCCTGTACCCCAGTTTAAATAAATAAACCTTAAAAAAAATTTAGAAAAAAGAAAAAAAGAAAATCCAGTCTCCTTCACATGACCCTGTGTACCTCTCCATCTGCATTTCTAGCTGCTCTCTCTGCTAGTTTCTGTCTACACATACTTCTTCAATGTAGTTAACTCCTTGTTCAAGGTAATTGCAGAAAACCTGATCTCTCTGCCTATTCTCCGCATCTTTTCTTACCACTTTGTGTGCCGATGCCCTTTAAATTCACCAGCCCTTGGGGCCGGCCATTTTCTGTGCCACCGCATGAATGGTATTATAAGCATTCAATAAAATACACACAACTCCTGAACTACTGGGTTGTAAAAAAACTGTAATATCTCCCATAAAACACCTTACGCTTTCACCAAAACAATGTGTAAAGCTTCTAGACTGAGTACAATCAAAGAAATAGCTCCTAATAGTTCCAAATAAATCCACCGTGGCGTGAAACACCAGAGACTAGAAGAACACGTGTTAATACGTAAGCAGCCACCTGATACTGGTGACAAAAACATGTTCTAATACATGAGTGGACCACAAAGTGTTAAGTACCTAAGACTTGAAGGTTGACAACCAGCACTTACTCCCTCGGAAAAGGCTTTCCTGACCATGTTCTCATTTGCAGTTATAATTTTGTTATTTGATTATTGTTCTCATTAGAGGAATTCAATCATTGTCCTTTTTGGGGCCACATTTACCTAGTATTTAGCATAGCATCCCACACATGGAGGTGCTTAGTAAATATTTATTGAGTGTACAAATAATAGTTTTTAACTTCACTTAATGATATTCCTTAAATATGTTAAAATCAAGAAGTGGGAACACTAATATGCTGAAAGCAATATTCATAGCAGATTCTAGTTGGAATATAAACTCTTCTCATCAGTGAGTTGTGATTAGAAATAGTTCTTCCGCATTCCCTCCATTTCTGCCCTGCTTCTGTCCTTCATGTCCATCCTCTTAGATTCAGCTTTCAACTTCATTGCTGCCGCAATTGATTATGCTATTATTTCTCTTTGGGCAGATCTGCATTTTGCAGAACGTGCTAATTCAAGCACTTTTTTGTGTTGTTTCAGCTTGGAGATTTAAAGTCTGCAAATAGCTTAAAAAGGCAACCTTTACCTCGTACTCTGAATTGCGTACTTGAAAATCAGGTCTTTATTGACAAAAAATTTTTTCCATTCCAGTTACAGAATGGGTCTTTTCCACTGTCTAGATGCTTTGGGTTGGTCACTGTGTAGAATTAGTACTTTTTTTTTTTTCAATGATTTATTTATTTACGCATGCAAGCTGGGGTACAGGCCAGAGGCATGGGGCGGCGAAAGGGTTCACCAGAGACAGAGTGGGGAGCAGAACAGGCAGATGGACGGAAATACACTGCTGAGGGGAGCAGTGGGCGAGGCAGGAGAGGTCTGCCGTGCCATGTGGCATTCTCCCCGGCTGGGTGTAAAACTCGTGTGGCCGCTGCCAAAAGCTCCACAGCGCAGCGCTTAACCACTGCGCCACCAAGGAGGCCCAGAATTCATACTTTTATTGAGCAACACTTAGGTGTGCAGCATTATTACATGCCATATATGTGTCATCTTCATCCACTAAAGCATTGTTGGTAATTTATAGAATAAAGACACTTGTGCAAGGTGACTTAGCAAAAAAGTTGATGATCATGGATTTAAAATCACACTCCCAAGCCCCTATATTTAGGCACCACATTCCACGATATATGGCTTCTCATATATTGATTTCTATATATTTGTGTATTTGCAAGTACAGAATTCTGTGGAACTGAGTCATGTGCATTTAAAGTTAAGAAGGAACTGATGTCTAAGAAGAGTATAAAAAAATACAGTAAGGGAAGTTGCCTGACAGTTGTTAAAATACATGTTAGACATTATAAACAAGAATATGGTAATAGCAAAAAGGTAGACAACTGGGAGAGCTTAAGAGCTGGAGCCCAGTATTTGTGCATAATATTTCAGTTCTCTTGGTAAAGATAAGTTTACTTATTAAAGGGTGCATTCCTCTAATCCCTAGACTAATAACTTATAACTGATTTGTTCTGTAAACTGCTTATTTTCTAATTAATATATTAAAGCTGAATATGTTATGGCTATTGACACTTTATTGGCCAGATTATTTTAATTCTGCTTTCCATTCTATTATTTATATTCGAATTTAGTTATATATTTTCTGCCACAGGAATTTTGTTTTTTATTTAGTTAAATATGTCTTTTCTGTGATAAATTCTGAATTCTGCCATGTTTGAAGAAAATGAATTGGTAAAATATTTGTTCCGACTTTATAGATTATAGAATCTCCTAAATTTTGTAATAAAATTATAAATTTTTTACATTTTCATCTTTAATTTCTCCAGAATTGGTGTGTTCAGTATGTTTTACATACTGATGGCTAAATAATTCTACCACCACCAGAGCTGGGTAGATTAATGGATAAACATGTAGAGTGCCTGTATCCATTAACTACTTAATAAATGGTAGCACTGAGGTAGTGATTGTTTTGTGTATGGAATGTTATTTCTAAAATGGTGGTTAGAATATTAAAGTCAGCAGAGGTGCTTATAAAAAAATTAAAAACACATTTCTTAAAACCACTCCAGATCTATTAAACTGAATTCCTGAGAGTACTACTAAGGATACTGTATTAAAACAGTTTTCCCAGGTGATTGTTCGGCATATCTGTGTTTGGGAAACACTATGTTGGATGTAATTTACACAGCCAACAAACAGACTAATCCATCCATTTTCTTTCTTTAGTGAAATCAGAAAGGCGTTAGATCTTTTTTTCACATGGCACAACAAAATTCACTAAATTTAAGTTTTAATAGCGATTACTAGCACACAGGACAGTTGTGTACTTGGTCAGACTTTGGAAAGAAGGCTGTTTAGAAGAGTAAGAAGAAACCACAAAGCCAACCGCTGTAATTGATTACATAAAATCTTTTCTCTCACAAACCAGGGGGTATATTTAGCAAATATGACAAAGGTCAATATGTGAAATGCTTGTAAGTAAGTATTAATAGGAAAACACTTTAAGACTTGATGAATGGACAAAGGGATTTGATACAAGAATTCACTGAAGATGTAGAACAACAAATAGAATGACTTTAGATATGTAATAGTTCCAGACACTACACATTTATTGCTTACTCTGCCCAACTCTTTGTCCCTATTTTCACCTTAAAAAACTGCCATAGAGGTTCTACCCAACTCTTTGTCCTTATTTTACACTTTAAGAAACTGCCATAGAGGTGTTAAATAAATAACATGGTAGAGAATTGATGGAACCCGGATTTTAACAGTTGATTCCAGGTGCATTTGTAGCACAAACTCTTTAATAAGAGTGTGTTTCTAAATAGCTGGGTTAGATAGTGTGCTTCAGTCACCAAACTCAGCTTCTGAAAAGGACAGTTCTGAGGGCTGGAAGTCAGTCAAGGTGTTGCCAAGGCCACACCCCCTTTTGAGGCTCCAAGAAGTATCTTTGCCTAGTTTCATGTGGCCTTTTTTCCAGTATCCTTTCAGTGTGTTCAAGTGTTCTCATAAGGACACCTGTCTTTGCATACAGGACCCACCCTAGTTCAGTGTGACCCCCCTCTTAACTTGATTATATCTGCAAAGACCCTGTTTTCAAACAAGATTACATTCTGAGCTCATGGTTGTTCATGAATTTTCAGCAACACCGCTCAATCCAGTGTAGCTCATCTTTTGGCCCCCTAAAATTTGTATTTCTTCCCACATACAAGTCTTAACCTATTCTGGCATTTAACTCTAGGTTAATCCAGAATCTTCTGAATATCAGCAACTCATGAAGTTCCAGGTCTCATAATATGAATCATCTATGTCAGATACGGGTATTTTCCATCCTGAGACAAAGTTTCTCTTCTTTGGGTGAACTTGTGAAACTCAAAAATAGAGTGTCCACTTCTACAATACAGTGGTAGAACAAGCTTAGGCTAGACATTCCCATTTCAAAAGGGAGGAGTTTGAGGGGAAACAGAGGATTCATGGATCCCAAGCAAAGTCAAAAGTCCAGCAGGGCAGATTGCATTTGTGTCAAGACAGTCTCTGTGCTCTGTCCCTGGACCCTCACCCTCTACCCTTCACCTCTCTGCTGGCCTTTGGAGTCCTTACCTTTTCTTGAAGCATTTGTAGCCAGTTAACACTTGGCGTGTAGGCCTTCAATAAAAATATGTGTCTGTGTATTGATATATGCACATTAACATAACTAGATCAGCAGCTGCTGAAGTTTAATACTGCCTAGGTGGAGCGTTCCAAGCCCAGGTTGTCATTTTCCAGTCCAAGTGCTTTTTTTCCTGTTCTCTTCCTCTTTTAATGAGGACTTGAAGAACTCCTTTGTCAGGAACATACTGAACACATTGTACATGAAACCAATGTTATCAGGTCAGACATTTTTGTTTTATTATGAGTTTGTATCTGGATTAGTTTTCGCACACGTGAACTCATTCATCAATAAGCATTTTTATGTACATACTAACTCAAATTTTGGAAGATTGTCACTTCCCATGAGAGCAAGACTATATGTAATCCAATACTTAGAAAATGAAACTTGCTATTTCTACTATGCCTTAAGAGCCAAAGCTAGTTTGTTACTTGGAAGCACACAGATCAATATTGCTTAGCTCCCACCTCAAATGTCTGGTCCCTTTTCTTTAGAGTGTCATAGGTCTGCCTCTCTGACCTGGCCTTTGAGATTGATATAGGTGGACTTTTAGGTTCTGTACTGTTGGGTGTGTCAGTTAAGGGAATTGATTACCTTTTGTGTAGTAGATTATTGTTGTCCTTTTAATAAACTTTGTATTTGCTGTGTGGTTTTGATTAGTTGATCTTTACAGAACACCTAGTTATTATTTAACACTGCTTTCCCTGAAGAAAATGGGGGTTTTGATTTTTCTAAACTTGGTTAGTTAGTAATTCCATGTTTTGTGGATCATTTTCTAATTTACGTATACACACAAGTAAATTATTACATGTGCAATAGTGTTATTAAATCAAAGCTTGTAATAGACATGAATATGTGATAATATTGTGTAGAATGATTTTCCAATTTAGTCTAATCTGTTGTGTATTCGATAGTATAAGAGACAAATTTACTGTTGTGGTATTTCCTACTCATTTTTCATTTCATTTCTTCACCCATTATGTAGTTCCACAATGATGCCACAAGGTGGCACTGTTGTGCTTTGGTAGACTTTCAAAATCATCTTTTGTTGTTGTCAGGTCTTTATTTTGTGGAATAGATAAGATGCTCAGCAAAGTGTATGAAAACGCACTCATATCGGATAATTTTTAGCTGTACATAATTATGTGATTGCTTGTCAGTGATTGTGCCAGATTGCCTTTTATGTTAATCACTTTTTTATTAACGTATATATTTAAATTTTTTTCTTGATTGCCCCATCATGTTTAGTTAAAAATTAAAGGACTTTTTGATGGTTATGAAATTATAACTTAACAACAAACAATTATGTATATGGCCATAGGCATTTAAAAAAAATTAGTCTTTTTGCATGTTCATTAAATCCACATACCCACTCAAAATATATAGAACTATCTTCCATTCCCTTTGTTACAAATATTTTCTGTTCTTTGCACTGTTTGTGCCAGAATCCGTTCAAGAGAAATAGTTCATGATGATGTGGACATTGTGCTTCCCAGAATTTTGAGTTGAACTTTCGTCAGTCTGGCAAGCTTGCTCTATTTCCTTACTGTGTTCTTAGGATGTTATTTGTCAAATTAGTATGTGCTAGTGATTCTTGCAATTTATAGAGATAGTTTTTATTAGGGGACTTCAGAAAGGTTTTGGGAAGTAAGTACCAAGCTATCAAAGGGTCCCATGGTCCAGAACGATAAGAATCCCCTTCCCTGGGTCTCCTAAGATCACACTTTAATATTATTATTTTTGTGCAGTTAGGTGGAATTACCACATTTGTTGTTAGATTACTTTTCGGAAATAATAACCTTATATAATATCATTAGGTACAAACAGTTGACATTCATTTCATGAATTGCATTCAAATTAAGTATTTGGAGAGTGCAGGACAAAAGAGTATATAGGTGAAGTAAATGCGTCTGATGAACTTGAAAATGAATGAGAAACTCTTTTGATCTGAAGGCCCAAACATCATTGTAAGATTATTAGAAATATTTTCTGGTTCAGTGAAGACAACTATTTTAACTGTTTTGAAGTAGAAATGGTAGGGAGAACCATACAGAGTTTTTTTAGTGAACAGACAGTATTTTTCTATCCTTGTGATAGTGTTGGATAGGTACTTGATTACTTAGAGGAAACTCAACTCTCTGAGGAGAAGTAAGGACCATGTCTGTTTTGCTCATGATATTCCTGACTCTGGCACTGGGGTGTTTTTCAAGTGATCATAATAGGATTTCTAATTGTTACTGTCATAGAGTGAGTTAGTGATTAAATGCCAATAGAGTGTTAAGGAGAGGGGGCTTGACAGCTTTCTTTTCCAAATCTGCTTCTCCCTGTAAGGAATGCCCATAGAGAATATGGAGGTAGCTGTCAATTGAGAAATACAGTTGGGCTATCAGATTTTGGAGTTGGGTATTTTAAAAATGGGAGTTGGGCTTAGGTAGACATGATATATTAGTGCAGAGGGGTTTTTAAGAAGTTTCCTGGAAAAATGTGGAATCCTGAACCAAGGATATGGAATAGTGAACATAGAGGAGGTCTTTTGCCAAATGCTTGTTAACATCCTTCTACTGATGCAGTGACGTTTTGTGACTCACCTGCCCCTCAACATCTCACAGAGGCCAGCTGGGCTGGAAGTACATAGGGCAGGAATCATGCATGGTTTTTAATCATTAATTGAACACATTTGTATGGTATTTTTACTCATTCTGCATACTTGTAAGTAAGTGAAAGCTGACAGAAAGTAAAGAGAAACACATAATATTTTGGAAAAATACAGTATGAAAGATAACGCTGTGTATTTTAATTAGTATCTTAGTCCTTAATTCTGAGAAATCAGACCCTTTGATTTCTATCTTTTATTTGTCTTTATTAGAATCCTGTGTAATTTTTGGTTATCTTTGGAACAATGGGTCTAGTTATATACAGTGTTTCAGACTTTTAAAAAATGAGTTTTATTTCATAGCATTATCACTAAAAGAATAGAAATTAAAATCTGTTTTTATTTGGAGCAGTCATTTGAAAACATGCCGAAAAAGCTTTACTTTGAAGGAAATAAGTGTGTATTTTCCAATCTTGGGGATAACTTGAAATAAAAGAACAATCCTTAATTTCCTACCAACTCCCACAAACATAGAAGAAATCATTTCCTTTTTTCCCTATTATATAGCAGAGTAAAAACTTGAACTCCAGAAAGTGTGGCTCTACTAAGAGTGTTTACCGTGGATTTTTGAGATTATATCATATAAAGGGAATTTCCCCCAAGTATTTGAATCTTAGAATAAGTTTGGTTGTTGAATTTTATCGGATTTTTGTGGACGGGTGGCTGTTAATGTACCATGTCGTTTTCCTCCCTAATTATTAATGGAATTTTACTGATTCCTGCTATAGTGTCCTTTAGTTTCCAGGCCAACCCTTACTTGTCATCGTGTGTTGTTATTTTAATTACTAACTTTGATTTGCTGAATTTTGTTTAGGTTTATTAGGTTTATTATGAGTGTATTCAAAAGTGGGTTGGCCTGTGGTTTTCTTCTTGATGCTGTTTTTAACAGATTTGGTAATAGAAAACTATTTTTAATTCTGTGTTCTCTCAATTGACAGGTCGTGGCTCAATTCCTGAATTCTTTCATATTATGAAAAGAAAATTTACCAATAAAGAATGGGAAACAATCAGAAGCTTTAAGGATGAATGGACTCAGCTGGATATGTTCTATAGGAATTGGGTATAATTTCTTTCTAATTTTGAGAATAAAAGCCTGTGATTATCTTTGCTAAAAATTGGTATTGAAGTCCTTGTTGCAGTGCTTAGCAAGTGGGTCATTTACTTATGATAAACATATTTGCTTTAAAGAGTTAAAATATACTCTTAAAGCGAAAACAAAACAGTCATATCTCACTAAATAATCTTACTTCAGACATAAAATATCTTAAAGGAATGCATTGACGTGAGGCCTTACTGAGCAACCACACAGTATTGATTATATGGCAGTAGCTACTGCTTTAAGGCTTTCATGAGTTATTTAATTATCATCGCAACCAAGGTTGTGTTGTTATCATGTTACATGAGCAAATGAGGACATGGGGAGCTTAAATGATTTACTGTAAGATCACACAGCTGGCTTGTCTACTGGCTAAAATATAGTATCGAGCTAAAAATCCAGGTGTTTTGACCTTACAGACTTTATGAGAAACTTTATCTACTAGATGCTCTAAAAGACATTTTCTCTCTGTTTTAGGCACTCAAAGAAAGCTTCATAAAAGCTGTTGGCGTTGGACTTGGATTTGAGTTACAGCGTCTTGAATTCGATATATCTCCATTAAATCTGGACATTGGACAAGTTTATAAAGAAACACGTTTATTCTTGGATGGGGAAGAAGAAAAGGAATGGGCATTTGAGGTAGGAAATTTATCAAAATTGTCATAACTAAGAATTTCCCTTTTTTGTGGCTGTGTGTGAGGTTAATTTGGGGAAGGTAATCTTTGAAGGTAGACATAATGGAATCTGTGGTCCTGGTGCTCTGCAGGTGAAGTCAGGTGCTGTGAGAGCTTATGCTTGAAAGATAAGTCATTTCAATAAAGTACGAAGTGAAAGAGGCCTGGATTTATTTCATAGTATTTGAGATCTGTGAGGAAGGCCCCCAACAGCCACTGCCTACACAGCCACTTACACTGTAGTATTTTTAAAAGATCTCCTTTTTTTCCCCAGAGTCAACATAAAGGATGTTAAATGGAATTTCTCCCTTTGACATAAAAGCCTCTGTGAAGCCATTCAGTAGTCAGTAGGTTAGCGTAACTGGTCCCGTGAACACCACTCGAGTCAGCTTGCAGCTGATAAATTCAGTCCAGTTATGAGAGGGCAGGCTGATGGGCTTGCCAGGATGCCCACTTGGAGCCTGTCTCGGTGCCTGCTGTCTCGGTGGCTGGGAAACTTGCTTTGTATTCCCAGCAGTCTAGAGATAGTCACAGAAGCACCTGCTTCTAATGGGGGAATTGGAAGTCAGGACCCTTGCTGCTGTCCTCTAGCATGCAGGGTGGGGGAGGAAAGAGTCAGTAGCTAGGCCAGCCATGCTTCACCTTCTCAGGTGTTCAAGATGGTCCAAGTTACTATGGTCCAAATAGATGCTGTGGCATATGACAGCACCGGGCTTGATGTACCCAAAAGGTACTCCAGAAAAAAAAGGCGGCAGGCTTCCTATAGTTTATTCATTGATGCGAGCAGGTATTAGCCAAGTCATCCCTTAAATGTACTGCTAGCTCCAGGGAGCAGTGCAGGACAGGAGGAGGAAGTGGTTCCCTGAAAATTCCGCAGGATTCCCCTCCCATGAGGTTAACCAGCATTTGGTATTTGCTAAGACACAGGGATTCCGACACCACTGGTCATTACTTTGCCCCCTTTCTCCAGTCCCCTTCCTCTGCTGCCTACCTTAAAGATGCCAGACTGGAAAAAGAAGAGAAGAGCAAGGAGGGGTCGGGAAGAAGAATATGTCTTTGTTCTAGGATTGAAAAGGGTATTTTTTTAACCTGGAAGTGATAGAAGAGCTGTGGGGTTTGCCTGAGAGATTGTCCAGGAGCTGTGAAGGAGCTCCGTCAGCGTATTGGAAGGCAGCTGTGGAAGAAGAGTTAAATTCTTTATTGAATATGTTTTGCTCATCCTGCTGTATGTTGCTCAAGATAACAGTTGCAAAAATGAGAAAAAAAATTACATATATTTATGTGTGGATTTCTTAATAGACCTGGGGAGGTAAAAATGGACTTAACAGGATAAGTCTGGTGGTGTAGCAGCCAGAAATCAGAGCCTGAGGTGAGAGTGACACATGTAGAGGCAGGAGGACCCCCCTGTGGTCAAGGGCCATATGGAGGTTCCTGTCAGGCCTCTCCTGGGTACCTGCCCAAGTTAAGGAACAACTGGTGGGCCTGCAGCTGAGGAGGGGCTGTAGTTGCATGATGAGTTCATGGTACAGCCATGGCCACCGGGAAGAATCTTTACTGCCTTACTCATCTCCAGACTCTGTTACACACCAGATTCACCTGTGATAGAATTAGAGGCAGCACAGCGTTGGGAGGAAGATGAGGTCAGTCCCTTTCCTAGTAGGGGTAGTAACCCCTACTAGGGGCTTGAGCTTGGGTAGGAAGGAGGAAGAAGCTCTGTGAGATAGCAGTAAAAATGTATTTGGGCCAAACAGGACAAAGTACTTAGATTCAGAGAAAAATTGACATTTGAGAGTCACCAGAAATGTCATCTATGAGTTTTGTTCAAGATTTCTGTCATCAGTGAAATAAAAATATGAGTTACCAGGAAAGGAACAAAGGATTTTCCATTTGGGATCTTTGGCCCCAAAGACAGTCTACCTGGGGACATGGGTATGTCCCTAAAACATTGTAAACCTAGACAGTATGTGATAAACTTCATAAAAGAGGCTCAGCCAGTTGCAGCAAGAGTTTAGGGAGAAGAGAAGATGCACAGTCAGTCTGGTTTCTTGAAAAAAACGTGATATATGAAGAGAATTTCACCCAGCAAAGAATGAGGGAGCGGTAGCAGATGCCACAGCATGAGCAAAATGTGTATAGAGGAACGTAGATAGGATAATGTGACTGTCCTCTGTGGGACCTATATTTTCCTCCATTCCCTACATCATGTTTTGTTTTTTATTGGTGTATGTATCAAGAGAATCAGCTTGCTAAGGAAAGATTGAGACTAAATCGAACCATTCATGTGCCAGATCTTCATTATTCACTGTCCCTTGTCAAAGTTGAGTTAATTCAAAGAAAATCAAGAGGAAAAAATGAGTTGTCAAAATTTGTTTAAAGGGAAATGAGAGAGAGCATTAGTTCCCATTTGTTCCCTCACATAGGACCTAGCTCCTTTAGTAAACTGAAGACAAGGTAAGAAGGGTCAGCGCTTCCCTGCTTCCTTTCTGCTGCTAACTCCAGTTGAAAGACTTACCAGTGCAGCTCAGCGGTCTACTTCCTGCTCCTTCCCCTTACTGGTGTGGTGCACATTCTACTTCCTGAGGCAGCGGAGTCATAGCTATACGGCTTGAGCCCCTTGGCCAGGTCTTCTCTTATGTAAGTACTGTTGCCTGGGTTGGAGACTGGACAAGTCTCTGGTTGAGCAGTACATGTTGGAGCCTAACACCTTATTAATCAGTGTATGTAACTAGTGAGTAACTGAACTCACACTCAGGATTTTCTTCTTCATAGTGTGAGAATTGAGTGCTAAACTGAAGGGGAAAAGGCGGGGAGGGGGGAGGTCCTATTCCTAGCAGCAGCATTAAGAAAAAGCCCGCAGAACTCCAGAAATAGCGTGCAGGCAGCTGTGGACTGGAAGGGCTAAACTGGCACCCAAGTAAATAAGTATTATTTCCATCTTAAGTTTACCAAAGTTACTAAGGACTATGAGCGAATATCCCTGTTTGGAAATACACTGAAATATTTCAAAATAAAGGGCCAAATGTATGTGACTTCTTAAATGGTTTGAGGGAGATGGGGGAATAAAGGGGGGGGGTGTGTGTGTGTGTGTAGATTATGATTTAAAAACCGTAAGCCAAAGTACAAGTTTGTACACTTTCTATTTATCTTTTGTTTTTATTTATTTACCTTTTATTTTTCAGGAAAGTAAAATAGATGAGCACCATTTTGTTGCAGTAGCTCTTAGGAAACCTGATGGATCTAGCCATGAGGATGTAAGATTTTAAGATTTCTTTGACTTTTTTTCCCTAAAAAGTATGAATCAATATTGAGTTGTTCCTTATTGATAGAAACAATCATTTGATTTGTTTCAAATTGGAAGATTTTTGTTATTTGTTTTAAAATGATAGAAGTGTTTTTTGTTATCAAATCCTTACAATCATGTCTGGGAATCAAAAATTTAAAAAAAGCACCATATTTTCTCCACATTCAGATACACTTAAATATTACAAAGAAAAAAACCTGTGGTAGCACTGCCCCGTCTTTAACAGAAATTCAAGTTAATCGCTATCTTAGTCATCTTTTCAGTGGTTTATTTCCCAATTATTTATTGGGGCTGTGTTGAATATAAAGGTACCAGGTTGAAGTGTGGTTAGTAATAGAATTATCTTTAATCAGGCCTCCCTTGGTCTCTCTCATGGAAAGTACTTGCCTAAATTATTCCCTAAGTTACGGCATCAAACATATGCAGACCTTGTGCTGTTTGTGGCTTAACATCAGTCTCAGTCCTTCCAATCACCGGCTCTTTGCTCTGCAGTTGTTAGTGGAGAAATTTTTTTTAAACCTTAGGGTCAAGGACTCTCAGTCTATACATAGTTGTAATTCTGCAGAAGTATTTGAGAAACATGGTAATAGAGAAATATGCATATCATTATTCTTAGGGATGTCATGTGACAGAATGTGGCATAATCAATATATTTGCATTATTACTTATAGAAAAATTGCTCAGTCCCAGACCATGCCTTTGGTAGATTAGCCAAGGATGACAATTCTTCATAGGTCATCTTAAAAAAGGATAGCATATTTATTAGCTCCTGTTACCTGAAAATGTCCTGACCCAGTTTGCTATCTTTGTGTTCTCAAGTCTCAACTTTGTACTCTTATGGTGCCTGTGTTTCTAGAGAACTTAATTAATTTTGTAACATTTGCATATGTAGTATTTCCTTATCACATTGGAGAGAATGCTGTGTAGGCAGCTCTGGTATGGTGAGAAAAGGATGAGAGTAATATTCAGAAGACCTGGGTTCCAGGCCCAGTTCTGCCATCTAACCTGTGTTGAGAACTTATACAGATTGGTCAGTCCTCCTGAGCCTCCGGAGTTCCTCATCTGTAAAATTGAGATAACCGTAAGCATAGGTGGAAGGCATAAATCATATAAAATAGATACTGACTCATGGTCTTACACTGCATAAATCCCAGCTACTGTCTTTACTAGATGTGTAGAATGTTAAAGAAGGTTTCTGCTGGACTGAGTTGTGAACAAGGGCCCTATCTCAGAGTACAAGATGCAGTTTAAATTTAGATAAAGGGCCATTTCTAAAGAAGTATGGCATTTCTGTGGTTGTGGGAATTGTATCAGATCCACCCCTTTAGAGTAGTTCCCAAAATTTTGCCCTATTCCTCCCCTCCCTATCAGAATAACCCACCTGCTCCTTAAAGTTACATTTATGGGTCCCTTTTAACTGTATTAGAATTTTAGGTATGTGGCTCAGTAAATCCATATTTGAAAGTAAGTACTCTTAAGTTACTGTAATGTACGGAAAGTCTAAGAATCAGGTATAAATGTCTTTTTTCTTAATTTGTAATATTGGTAAGGAGTATTGACTCTGAGGAGTATAGACAGTCATCTAGAAATCCTTTGTTGTAACTTAATATTACTAAGATATAACTTGGTGTTACTTTCCTAGTCACGAAACTGGTACGATTACTGCGCAGCATACAGTGAGGTCACCTGTTTGTTTTCCTTTCAGGTTCCATCTCATGGTGATTCTAAACCAGCTCAGAGGCAGTTTACTGTTCTCACCTTCAATGATTTAATATCGTCTGCTGTTCCCATGACCCCTGAAGATCCTTCATTTTGGGACTGTTTTTGTTTCACAGAAGAAATTCCAATACGAAATGGTACAAAGTCATGATAGGATTCCCTGAGTAACAAAGAGAAATGAAAAATGTTTATAATCTTCTGTATTCACCAAAAACCAAATTCCTGATAGTGTCAAATTTTATTTCACAAAACAGTTCAAAAAAAACTTTTCCTACTAAAAAAAAAGCAGACTTCCAATTCAAGTTGACTTCCTGGAATACATATTTACCTCTTTCTCCTTCCCCAATCATGTTGGATTGACAGAAGCAATAGAAAGGGTGGCAGAATACTGAAGGGATAAATGCTCATTGTAGAAAAAAATAGGAAACACAAATGCAAAAAAGAAAACATTAACGTTTCTATCTTCCAGAAATAATTATTCCTAAAAACAGATCTTTTTCTTATAAATAAGTCCACATTAATAAGCTTTTTTTTTTTTTAATGGGAACATACTGTTTTGTAATTATTTCCTTCTAACTGCACATCTACTGGTTCTTAAATATATTTCTGCATCATAACTTTTTTAGTGACTAAAATGTTCTGTGTGTATGACTTAGTACCAGTTAGGATGCTTTTGACCAGAAGTAGCAATGTCCTAATATAATGGACTTAAATAATCGTGGATATTCATTATCTCACATAACAACATAAGCACACTTTTTGCCTCAGTTTATTTGTCTTTATTGTCTTCCTTGTCATAAGAGCCGCTGCTGCAACTTCCACATCACCTCTTAACAACATTGAATCTCAAAGGCAGGAAGGGCCATTTCTCTCACACATCTCATTTTTATCAGTGAGGAAGATTTTCCCCAAGAGCTCTTGGGTAGGCATCCCTGGACCAGGTCATTGAGAACATATCCGGTAGGTTTAGCGTTAAGGTCTTTGTCCCATATTTCCACTGCATGACTAATGGGCTATAGGGCAGTTTTGCTGGGAAAGATAACGGACTGACAGTTGGGGTTCAAGTTTGGTCTACACAGTGATAGTTAGACATGGTGGTTTTAAAATAATGGATTATAATCGTCAGTTTTTGTGAATTGTGTGGTAAGCACTATCATATCTCCCACTGTCAAAACCAGAAATTTACCAACCTGTGGCAAATATGAAAGGGGTGGCTAGTCACTGCCAAGAGTCTTCGAGATGCCAAGATGATGACTTGGAGCAGCTTGTTCTCTAGTGCCATCTTTACCAAACTTATGTTAGAAGTTGGAGGCAGAAGGATCTGGCTTGGCCTGTCCCCCTGGAAAGGGTTTGGCTGTGTGATTCCTGATGAGTTTTAAGTTTTTTGAAAATGCTGACCCTTTTTTGTTATGTGATAGTGAAGAACATGGCTGTAGACAGAGTTTTGGTATTTGGCACAGAATCTGACTTAGATGATTTAGTGAAGTACAAGGACTGGGTATGTGGGCTTGTGATGGAACATTTAAATGTAGTTCAGATGTGTGCAGCCGTTACGTAAGTTACATAGAATGATGAGAAATAGCAGCCTCCCCCGTCTGTCAAACCGCAGTGAAGAAGGCTTGCGCAAGGCAGATAGCTCAGTTACAGGTACGTGGCCTGATATTTGGAACCTGATACACTCTTTCATCATGAAGGAAGAAATTTTACCAAAAGTAGTGTTTCATTATGTCCTTCAAACTAATGTCCCCCTTATTTTTCATGGGTTTACCTTCTTTTATAGGACAAGTGCCTTTTGGGCAATTTGTTATTTAGCAAGAAGGCTTGTAAAGAATTTAGGAATCTAGCTAGAACCTGCTGAGAAAGCTGATCCCTGAAGACATTAACCTCTGTGGGACGCGGAGGTGAGGCTTGGAATCCCATGCCTGCCTGATGAGAAAAACAGTTTTTTCATTATTTCCCTGCATTAGCCACTTTCAGTGTATGCAGTTTTTACTATAAGCTGTGGTGCAGTAAATATCTTTGTAACCATATTTGAGGTACACAGTTCATTAGTCCTTTCAGAAGTTCCTCGAAGTAGAATGGCCTCAAAGGGCTTCAACAGAACTTAGTCGAGTATTGCCAAATCACTCTCCAAAAATGCTGTACAATTTACACTTCCAGGTAGTGCTGTGTGTGACCACCTTTTGCCTCCCCACCTGCATACTCCCTGGTCAACTGTGGATATTTTCTCCAGTATAAGTGAAAAATGATCTTTTTTTTACATTTGGAATTCTTTTCATTACAATTGAGATTGATCTGTCAGTGTTGTTATTGGCTGTCTGTGTTCATTCTTTATAACCTCCTTTTTGTTGCCTGTTTCTATTTTAGTAAATAGAACTAATTTAAAGTGGAAACATAATATATAAGATGCCAAGACCCATCATATTGATGACAGAATATCATAGGGTTGTAGTGCATGTCTTGGGGAGTTTGTCTTGTTACTGTTAAATATCAAGAAGTGAAATAATCTCATTGTTTCTATTACTAAAAAGTTGCAGTTGTGTGTAAATTGTATAAGATTAGATACTTTGCTTAGTTAAAAAAAATTGGAATGTTTTATAATTTTTTTATTTTATTAAGCATGCCCGAATATTCCAAGCATAGTAAATGAGCTGTTTTTAAAAAATTAAGTAGAGGATATGGTAGAGAAAGCATTGTTATCTCTAGCATGAATGTAATGGTGATTAAAAAACATCATTTGTCTTGTCATTGTAATAAAATGATTAACACTGGAATTTTCATGAGCCTGGCATTGTATTAGAATTTGTATATTTTTGGTAATAAGTTACACGCACGCATAGTTGGAGTCCTGCACACCTACAATATTTTTCTTCTAAGGGAACTGTGCTCCTGCCTTGACCTCTTTCTATTTCTTATCCCCTGAAGAAACACTTTTAACTTAGCTTGGTTTTTTTTTTGTGGTTTACTGCCATGTACCCAAGTAACCATTGGATGGCTAGAGGCAGTCCTTTTATCTAAATTTTGGGAAAGACTCTTATAATCCAGCAAAGCAAACCAGATACAGTGAGTAGAATACAAACTTGTTTCCATGATCTAAGAAGATGTGGGACTTGAGGGAACTATTCCCTGCCTAGGAGTGTGCAGTTATGGTCTTTGGTTTTAGGACCATTTTTTTAGGGGAAACTGGGAAAGCCAACATTAGGAGGAAAAGCGTCCTTTACTGACTACGCAAGCAGAGATGGAGAGCCTATGGTGCCATGCAATGTGCTGGGGTGACTTGTAGCTAGCACCCTGAAAGTACTTTCCAGCATTTCAGACTGGCTAGTCATCCCTTCCAAATCCACTCTATCCCCTTTCACCCTGCCCACTACCCCAGGGAAACTGACGTCCATGTACTGAATTAACCAGAATCCCTGTTCCTTTGTTGGGTTTTGCAAATGGGAGAAGCCCTTGGGAGAAGACCTGGTGGACAGGGAAGGAGATCTGAGTACTTGTTCCCTTACTTTGCATCTGGCTGTTCAGTGGTTTGGAAAGAGCCGTTATCCTATGTCACAATTCCTGACACCACTCCAGATGTGGATCTCACAGGTTCAGAAACTACTCATTGAGGAGTAGAGACTGCTCTGACTTTGCTGCTTCCCCTTCTTTTGGATGTTTCATTCAGCCTCACCTCCATTGTCTGCTCACTGCCTTTCGGTGTATCCTCTGCTCCTTGATGCAATCCTGAGTAATACTGTGATTTGTACCACGTGTTGCTCCAGTAAATTGATGGTATTCTGGGATTGGACTGCCCGCATATACGATGGATATGCAAGTAATGTCCTTGCCAGGGAAACAGGTGGGTAATGGTGATAACACATTTTCTCTTAGTCACTGGTACAGCATGGCAGGAGAAAGGGTCAAGTGGCTATTGCACTTAGTCCCCGCTGCCTTGGTGAGTTGTTCCAGGTCTCCAGGGTGTACACACAGGAAAAAAGAGACATTGAAACCAAGAGTGAAACCAGAAAATTTGGTAGCTGTAGGGGGATCTCATATTTTGTAGCTGACAGAAGCAGTATCTCCCCTCTTAGGGAAACAGTCTTAACTCCACCTCCACCTGCTAAGCCATTTGCTCATAAGAGGGTACCAGTGATCCTCAGCTCCACATCAACCATCCCTCTTCACTTACTGGAAAGTAATACCTCAGTAGCCAGCCTCCCCCGAAAGGGAAGAAGTACTGGTATGCCCCACTTTTGGAAAGCTCAGATGCCGCTTTGCTTTTACAAAAGACCCACATGAGCACCTGTTTCCACTAATTGAAAATTTTCCCTTTTACGACAAGCTGAGAAGCACAAACAGCGTGGGTGGGCGTGGTGTCCCTGGCAGCATCTGGGGTGGTGCCCTCCTGAGTGGCTTTTCAGCGGCGGGACTCTGCAAAGTCCTTCCCCAGAGACTGCGTGTACAGGTATGTTCTCATATCTTTCCTGCTTTTCCTATGTGTCAGTGTAAGAAAAGATTTTTAGGTTCTATGTGTGTCTGGTATGCTGTAGTAGGTTCTTTTTGGGAGTCTGGAAATGCTCAGAAATTTTTTCATGTAAATTAGTCATTGCTTCACTTTCTGACACTTCAGCTTTGGAAGGGTTTCAGAGCAATGGTCTGTTTCCAGGTAAGGCAGGCAAAGCGGTGACTAAAGCAGGCTGAAGGGAAAGCGGGGCTTGCTCTCCCCTGTGCCACACTCTCTTAAGCTCTTCCAAATGTCTGTTTCAGACCTACCCTCTGAAAGCTCTGGTGCTTCCACTAGGCTATGCTAGGCTTTCTATTTCATTAAAAAAAGGGAAACTCTCAGAATATGTCCATGGACTCAGCAACATCACACAGTCCACCTTCCCTCCTCTTCCCATGGGTGACCCACGTTCCCAGCTCTGACTCTTGGGAACCACCTCCGTCTTCTGGCACTCATCAAGTAACTGGCTCCAGCTGTCCTGCCCTCTGCTGAAGGAGTTTTCGCTTCAGCCTATCAACTTGCAGTTGTTCCTTCCCTCTTCAATAAATGACTTTCCATCTGCTACTGCCCAATTTCTCTCTCCACATCGTGGCAATGTAGTCTCTTGACTCAAATCTCTCCTCCCATTCCCTCCCAAATTAGCTCTAAATAGGTTTGCATCTCCAGCACTTGTAGAAATGATTCCTGTCTCATTTATGAATGACATTCATATTACTAGAGCTAGTAGGCAAGTCTCAATCCACATAGTGTTAACCGGCATCATTTTACAGTTATTGTCCCTTTAAATTCTTTTTCACCTGGCTTCCGTAGAGGGCAGGGGAAATGCGTGGTTCCCCTCTGACCACAGCTTACCCATGCCTGTGTTTGTTCCTCCTCCTCTTACCAGATTGTAGAGTGTCCTGAATCTTGCTTTTTTTACCGCATCTCTTTTGTATTGATTCTTAGTCCCTTGGTGATTTCATTGATACTCAGGTTTCAAATTCACCAACATGCCGGTGATCCCACAAATTTTCACCTTCTGCCCAGGCCTCTTCCCAGTCTGATAATTCCAGTTCCCTACTGGGCATGTTTACTTGATATATACTAGCAACTCACACATCTTTTTTCTCTTTTTCTTTTTTTTGCATACAAGCTAGGGTGCAGGCCAGGCGTTTGGGGTGGTAAGGGGGCTCACCAGAGGCAGAGTGGGGAGCAGAACAGGCAGACTGACCCAAAATACACTGCTGAGGGGAGCAGCCGACAATGCAGGAGAGGTCCACCTCGCCATGTGGGACTTCCCCAGGCAAGCATCAAACTCGTGCTGCAGTGCTGCGTTTAACCCGTTGCGCCACTAGGGAGGCCCAACTCACATATTATGTCTGGAACTGAGTTCTAAATTTGCAATCCACTGCTCCTCCCAAACCTCCCTGCTCCTGGGACTATTCATCCCTCTGCTCTGTCTTCCTCTGCCTCAGTCTCTGGGATCTCTCTCCTGCCTACTCCTTGACCTTGGATCCTTAGAATCATACCCTCATACTCACACCCCACACTCATTTCTTTCTTCACAAACTTCACACTCATTAGTCATGAAAATCTTCATCTCTGCCTTCTAATCACATCCAGAGATGACCACCAGTCACCACCTCCACTGCACCCTCCCAAGGTCCAGTCTCCACAGTCTTTCACCTGTATGATGACTATGTGGGGTCCCTAACTGGATACCCTACCTCCCCCCCTCACTCCCTTTCAGTTTATTCTCCACATAGCAGCCATTTTACAGAAGCAGCCGGCATCCATATAATGACCAATGGGCCTCATGGTCTGGCCTCCGTCCCCTACCTGACCTCTTCTCCCATACGCCTCTTGTTCCTTCTCAGCCACACTGGGCCCCTAGTAGCTCCCTGCTCTGACAGGCACACTTCTGCTGCGGGCCTTTGCCTCTGCTTCTCCTGTCAGGCATGTTCTTCTCCCCACATCCACACGGCCCACTCCCATCAGATCTTGACTCAGATGTTCCCTCCTTTGGGGGCTCTCCTGGCCACTCCATCTAAAATCGAAGCCTGCCCTTTCTCCCACCCCAGCTTTTCCAAGCCTCCCCTCTCGGCTTTATTTTCCTCCTGGAGCTTTCTGTCATCTAGCATGTCACTGCTTTTCTCCTTTGAGTCAGCACACTCCCTAGGCACAGTTCTCCTCAGAGTCTCAGAACAGTGCCTACCTCATACACAGACTAAAAAACTACTCCGCGAATGAATGAATATTGGGGTTTGTATTAGTTGACTAGGGCTGCTAGCACAAACTGCCACAGACTCAGTGGCTGACACAACAAAAACTTATTTTCTCACAATTCTGGAGGCTGGAAGTCCAAAATCAAGGTCTTGGCAGGGTTGGTTTCTCCTGAGGCCTCTCTCCTGAGCTGTCTTCTCCCTGTGTCCTGCATGGTCTTCTCTCTGCTTGTGTTGCTGGTTCTAGTCTCTTCTTCTAAGGACACAGGTTATAGCAGGGACCCACCCTAATGAGCTGGTTTAAACTTAGTCACTTCTTTAAAGACTGGGAATCAAATACTGACACATGGGGAGATAGGACTTCAACTGTGAATTTGGAGGCACAGTTCATCCCATAACAGCTTTCTATGTATATTACCTCTCTCCTCACTTCCTCTGTCCTTCTTCCTCCCTGTTATTTGCTCAAACAGTGCTAAAATCTTTCCTTTGTTGCCCTCATTGCAATTCATGACTGTGTATTAGTATAGTTTCTGTCTCTCCCCTCTTATTTCTAAACTTTAAGTTCCAGGCATTGTGTTCACACTTGAATTATATACTTGGATACCATAGCCTCCTACAAGGGAATTATGATCTCATTCCGAGAATGTACAATCTGAGCTTCAAAAGAGATTAGATAATTTTTTCTGAGGTCACAATACTAATAAGTGGTGTCATTCTGATTTTAATTTAGTTCTGACGAGCTCTTCTGCCACTCCCTGCCCAAGAAGAATGGTGGAAAGCCATCCTTTTGCCCAATACTTGGTAAGTGAGGTGTCTTTAACACAGGTGTTGCATTTCTGAAATGGAAATAAGTTTAGAATCTGAATAATTTTACCACAGGTTGAATTTAAATCTCATATCTTTGTGTATTTTTGTCTGCTGTGATTTCCTTTGTTACTGATCATCATCTAAATATATTTTCTCCTTTGCAAAATTTAGCAACTGAGAATACTAAGAAAGTTTGTTTCCTTATTAAGGTGTCAGAATGATGCAATGAATCCATAATGTCAAGACAATGGCTGTAATTTTATTCTAAAATACAGAGAAAAAGGTCACTGCTTTTGTTACAAGAGTTTAACATATGTTCTTGATGACATGCCAGAGCTCTGTTGGTGAAAAACTGTAGTAAGCTTTGAAACCAGTTATTTATAGTTAGAGGACTATTGTTCTCTCTTTGGAGGTAACTTTATAGTTGAAATCAAAATTTTCTCCATAGATTTTATGTTTTACAATGAGCTTTGTTTTAAAATGTATTTCATGTTTACATTGAAAAATTTATTTCTACTGGACATGAGTTGTGTGGTCATTACATTGATAGGTAAACAATTGTCAATGCTTTTCATTCTAATATTTAGTTATAAATACCGTAGATCACAGTGTGATCTCTTACAACTCTTGAACTCTAGTTTTCATTTGCCTTTTCCAACCCACTCTTCTGAGATTCATGAAGGTGATCAAGTGGCCATTCAATGATTGTTATAAGTTAGCATGAGGAAGGGGGATGGCAGAGATGACTCCTGTGGTGGTGCGCGAGAAAGCTGTTCACTGCTTCCCTGTTTCCCTATATGTGTAACACCTGAAAATAAAAGACTAGAATTGCTTCTCAACTTCTGGAGTTTCCCAGGTGAGGTTTGAAACTAGCCCCCTGAAAGAGGAGGGAAAGGAAATACTGAAGAAAGAGACTACTCAAAACTGTTAGGTAGAATTTTATTAAGCAAGGAGTTCTTAGAGGTGGATCCTGAGGAATTGACTAGTGAGGAGTTGTTGCAACCAGGGCAGTTGAAGAAGAGGCAAAAGAAAAGGAGGAGAAGAAAAAGAAGAACCCCAAAGAAAATTCACAGTGAAGGGTTTGCCAGAAACTTTTGCAGACATCAACAAGCTCCTTGATAGAGAGGATTGTTCATAGTACAATATCTTCCCGCAAGAAAATCTGTGATGAAAAACAGAACAATCCAAATAAACCACCATGAACATATTTCTGAAAAGAGAGACACCTCCTCAAGAAAAACCTGAGGTTGGGCCTCCCTGGTGGTGCAGCAGTTAGGCACTGCGAGCTGTTGGCAGCAGCAACACAAGTTCGACGCCTGGCTGGGGAGATTCCCACATGGCGTGCTGGACCTCTCCTGCCTCACCTGCTGCTCCCCTCAGCAGTGTATTTCAGTCTGTCTGCCTGTTCTGCTCCCCTCTGTCTCTGGTGAACCCTCTCGCCGCCCCACGCCTCTGGCCTGTACCCCAGCTTGTATGCATAAATAAATAAATCTTTAAAAAAAAAAAAGAAGAAAAACCTGAGGCAGCTCCTTCAAAACATATTCCAGAGATGAGATTGCTCTTGTTGGAGAAGACAGATCACATAGGCATTGCTCCTGTCTGCGTGGCAGTGAAAGATGCGATGTTGATGATCGCATGCCTGTGTAGACCTTGGCAAACATTGGTCATTGGTGTCTGAGTCTTAGTTTTCAGCAAAAATAAAATTTTAAGTTAAAAAAAATCAAAGATAGAAAAAAGCTTATGGAATAAAGATGTTTTTATACAGTTTTATGGCGTGTACTTTAAGCTAAGTGCTTTTATGAAAGTCAAAAACTTAAAAAAATGACAAGTTTATAAAGTAAAAAAGTTACAGTAAATGAAGGTGAATTTATTGTTGAAGAGTTATCCTTTATATAAATTGAGTGTAGTCTAAGTGTTCAGTGTTTGTGACGTCTAGAGTAGTATACAGTAGTGTCTTAGGCCTTCACATTCATTCACCACTCACTCACTGACTCAACCAGAGCAGCTTCCTATTCCATAAGCAATCTTTATGGTAGTGCCCTACACAAGTGTGCCATTTTAATAAAATCTTTCATACTGTATTTTTGCCGCATATCTTTTGTGTCTTGATATATTTAGATGTACACATAGCACTGTGTCACGTTGCCTGGACTGTTCAGCAGTCCCATGCTGTACAGGTAGGAGCCTTGGAGCCATGGGCTAGAGCAGAGAGCCTAGGTCTGCAGCAGGCTACCCCATCAAGTCTGTGTAAATATACTCTGTGACATTGGCACAATCATGAAATCACCTAACAACACGATTTTCAGAATGTATCTCTGTCATTAAGCAATGCTTGACTGTATTCTCTCAGGTTGCATCCTTGAAACAGCTCAGGCTACAGGCACAGTAGGTGGAATATACATTCTAAGGACAGAGGAGGGGAACAGGGAGCCTTCAATTGCCCCAGTCTAACTCTCAGATCCACCAGGGGGCCACATCTCTATCAATGGTCTCCTCCAACACTAGCTATTTAATCCAGATAAATTTAATTGTGTTCAAAATGAATGTACCGAGTGAATCAGCTTAAGTCTTCAGTTTAATAATCAATACATTTGAAATCTGATAAAATTTAGGGATCTAAACTAGATCTAGAATGGACCTGCAAACAGTGAAATATTTGCAATGAATAATAACTAAAACAAAGACATAGCCTGACTCTTCAAGCGCAAATTCCAGTGATTTCCCTCGAGCTCCTCACATAGAAATGAGGGCAGCTGAATGAAAACATTAATCTTTTGTAACTTGAAAGAGATAAGTATATTATCTAGTAAAATTTGGCTTATGTCCTTGCTGGAGGTCTATAATGATCAAATAATTAGTTTGAGGTCTATCTCTTTCATTTGGATATTCAGGATTAATCAAGGTAACCTTGAAGCAAATGAGTTAAAACCACATTAGAACTGAGTCAGGCTGGAATAAACAGATCCCGAAGTCTTGATAAAGGTAGTTTGAACATTCCTATTTATTACTCAAAAGGAAGTACGATTCTTAAATGATAATCATCATGTGGAAGAGGGTTTCTGGTTCCAAAACAAAATGCCTTGTGATTTTTGGTCAAGGAAATAACCTTACCACATTAGCTTTTACAAAAAACATGGTTCAAATATCTAGTATGTTATTTCTTAGAGTTGCCTTTTGCAGAACTGACATTTTTTTAAATTTGGGCTTGATTTACTAAAGAGAAGAAATGTTTATATTTCCTGAACTTTAATTACATCTGTGTTTAAAATTATCACTAAAAACATTACTCAAAAACAATTGGATAAATTATAAGTTGAGAGAAGTTTGTTGTTACTCTATCAAATAGAAAACTCTTCCAAAAGCAGTTATCTCACATTTTACAGGAAAATAAAACTTTTCTGTCCTTAATTCATTCATGTTATGTCTCAGTCACTTGTGTTTTACACTGTTATTAGTATGTGAATGAAACTGACAGTACTTGAAAATTTCAAAGCTTAATTAATTTAGAGTCAGCCAGAAACAAATGCAATGCATTATGTCCAAAGAGTAACCATACAGATTTTCCACCATGAGAAATAGTTGATTTATAGCAAATGGGTTTTTTTTCTTCTTTTTCTCTTTAAGAAACCAAATTATTAGAGAATGTTTTCTGTTAAGCTTGAGGCAGGGCAAGAACAAACATGCTTCAGAGCACATGGTCCATATTTATAAAGTATCTAGAAAAGAGCTTAGTGGAGACTTGTAATGGGTTTAGATTTTTCGAAAACTTTTTTTTAGGGCAATCCTTTTATTTAACACTTCAGTTTTATGGAGTGAGTCAGATTTTCTGGTTACAAGAAATTTTCAGTAACCCAAAGTTCATATATTCACTAATAAACTGCCCATTCTGAGGGCCTCCCTGATGGCACAGGGGTTAAAGCTCAGCACTGTCAAGCTATTGCCAGCCAACCTCTCTCATCTTGCCCACTGCTCTCCTCAGCAGTGTATTTCAGTAGATCCGCCTGTTCTGCTCCCCATTTAAAAAAAAATAAACTGGGGCCTCCCTGGTGGCACAATGGGTTAAGTGCAGCGCTGTGGAGATATTGGAGGCTGCAGCGTGAGTTCGATGCCCAGATGGGGAGATTCCCACATGGCGCAGCAGACCTCCTGCCTCACCCACTGCTCCCCTCAGCAGTGTATTTCAGTCCATCTGCCTGTTCGGCTCCCCACTCTGTCTCTGGTGAACCCTCTTGCCTCCCCACACCTCTGGCTTGCACCCCAGCTTATATGCACAAATATATAAATCTTAAAAAAATATAAAAAATAAACTGCCCATACATGCTAGTATTATCTCTCTAGCAAACCAAATGTAATTATGTTATTGTCTTGCTTGAAAAGCAAGAGTTGTACCTTTTTATTTACTGGTTCAAGTATAAAATCCTTAATAGGATTTATAACACTCCAGTCACAAACCTCCCTCCAGGCCTTCATTTCTCTACTTTATTCCACCATGATTCTCTGTGGCTGTACCTGCTCCTCACTGCTCTCCAACCTGTCAAACATTCACTCTCAGTGTCTTCTGTCCTTGCCCTTTTCAGCTGATTAGTCTCATTTAAATTCATGAGCACGATTCTGAAAGGGGATGGGGGAGGGAGTGCAATCACACTACACCGTTTCTCTGGTCCACTCACCAGAGGGCTGCTGCTCCTTACCTATCTCTCCTCCAACCTTTAATGCATCACTCTTGATTCTCCCTCTTTGCTGGTTTTCTTGTTCCTTATTCTTTGGGAAAAGCAAATCTTTCAAAGAGTTCTTCCTCAAGCTCCCCCCGTGACATCCACCACTTCCTTGCATCTGTGTCATGCACTCTCTCCCCCTTCCTCCAGCTAGAGGGGGCTACCAGTGCTTCTGTCCAAGTCCAACCACTGTGCAGGAGATTCAATCCCTTCCTATTAGGACATTACTTAGGTGATTCTCACCTTTTTGGCATGTCAATTTTCTCATCTTGATGGCATCATCCCCAAAATACATAAACACGTTATTGCTTTTCCAATTAAAAATCCTCTTAATCCCATCCTTCCCTCTTGGACTCTTGGGCTCTTGGACTGTCCCATTTTTCTAGTCATATGTTTGGCAAAAACTTGAGATACATTATTTTCCTTTATCCATTCTAGAGCTCACTCAAATCAGACTTTGCTTCACCAAACAACTGAAGCTCCTTTTTTCCAAGGTCACCAAAGACCTCCGTATTGGTCAGTCTTTGGACAACTCTCAATATTCATTTTACTGGACCTATCAGCCGTGTTTAACTCCATGAAATCCTTGAAAAGAATTGAGTAAATTCCACAATGTGTAACGGGTGGGTGATGCCAGACTGTTATAAGTGGCGCCCCCTGGAGGGGGGTGCTGGTGAGGATGGAGAGCCCCAGGGAAAATGCAAACAAAGTACAGGTGGGGGTGGACATGCTGATAAGAAATAAAAGGGACTGCAGAAGCAGACCCCAGCATTCAGTGTTTGGGATTCAGCTTTCAGGATTTCAGTGTTCTCAGATCTTCAGTGATTCTGGGGTCAGCGATTTCTGCCCCCACCATGTTGATCTTCCAGAAGGCTTTTGTGGACTGTGAAGGACGTGGAGAGGTCTCCACCAGTCAACCTCAGAGAGTAGCTGAGCGACTGAAGCTGTTCCCAGTTTTGCTGCTGTTAGAGCTGAGCAGGGAAGGTGAAGACCCGGATAATGTGGCTGTTTGTTGGGTGATTCAGCCACTGCAGCTGCTGTTTTGAGTGTTGCTTGTCTGGTGCTGTGCCGGGGGATCTTGGTAGCTCTGTGAGCATCTCCTGTTGTGCATTCTGTTGTCTTCAAAAGTTGGACGCCGGCCTATAGTCTGGCTGCCATGTGCTCCGGGTCTGCTGTGGTGGAAAGATGTCATCTTAGGAGCATTTGTGTTTTGGACTTGGAAACACCAGACACTGCTTCAGGTGAGATAATCGGCCATTTTTGGCCTCAGTAAGTCTTTGTTTTTCCCTGGTTTGTTAAATACCATTATTGTCATTCTCTGAACCTGAGTAGTCTTGCAATTGTTCACATGGGTGAAGAACTCAGACAGTGCCCAATGAACTATTGCTATGATTTGATATTCTGGTAGAGTAGGGTGATGGAGAAGGAAGGGATAGTTCTTATTGCCATCCTGAGAGACTGGATTGGAAATAGCTGCCTTCCTCCCTCCCTCCCTCCCTCCCTCCCTCCTTCCCTCCTTCCCTCACTCTGTCTTTTTTGAGTCATGGTAAGGAACAAGGAAGAGTGTTTCTACTTCCATGATACAGTGAAGCCCAGAACTGCTCCTGACCTGCCAACTTCCTTTACAGGAGGACACCAATCAGGTGAACCAAAACCCAGACTCAGAATAGCTTCAGAAACTGTGGGCACATTACAGCAGGAAATCATTTCTACCAAGCATTCAACTCCCTTAAACCGTCTTTGCAGTTTCCTCTACAGAAGTGTCCTCTAATGGTCTCTTCAGTTCTTGCCATGATTCCTGCAAAGCTTCACTTTCCAGCTGGAATGCCATAGTCCCAAGCCACTCAGGTGACAGGTGTTCTGCAACCTGAATTGACTTGCCATTCCAGCAAGGGGAGCATAGCTAGATGCCTTGAGTCTGCATAGGGGAGGAAACGACAGACCACTGTTCTCTCAGTGTCCTGACTTCTCTAACATGGTGCCAGGGAGTTAGTTCTTCCACCTGTGATAACTGCCCTACACCCATCAGTGTGCATCCAACTCAGCTTGCTGAAGCCAGTTTTAAATGTTCACTTGCCAACTAGTTTAGGGATAAACTGAAATCCACCCCTGCTTTGATGTATGAAAGAAGAGAGGCTATGAGAGCTGTAGAATGAGGCTGAACTTCTGCTACCACTGATGGATGGGAACTACAAGCATAGCACTGACAAGGACCCATTAATTTCACTCAAGCCTTATTGAGGTGACCAGGTCTACTTCAAAATCCATCACGAAAGTTATCTTATTGACTTTCTTCCAGCTAAATTTTATGCCATTTTTTCAGCATTCCCTAGCCTTGGTCATAAAATTGTATGTTGTTATTTATTGGTTAATAACTTTGCATCTCCTCACTAGATGATAAAATTCCTCAAAGGTAGGAACCATTTCTTATTGATCAACAAATCCTTTGTTTTAGCTGTGCCTGATAGAATGGGATTCAATAGTCGAATGGGAAAATGGTGGACAAAGAATAATTTTTCTTCTTTTGATTATAGTGTTGCTGGTTTGAGTTATACATTGTTTTAACAAAAATTTTAGCAGGAAGTGATATCATGTTAAAGGAGGGATTTCTGGCAGATAACAGAAGAATCATTCTTTAAACACATTTTGTTTAAAGAATTTCCTTTATATAAAGGAAAACTACTTTATATAAAGTAGGTATCTAGTACAGGCTTGTTTAAATCAATTGAATTAAATTTATGGAACAATACGAAGCATCACTGGTAGAAAGGTAGAGCTGATGAAAGTCCCTGGTTATTGCCACTGACCTTGAATACAAAGCTTGACTTCTAAAGTCCCTTCTGGTTCTTGTGTTCTACAGTCAGATGGATTTATAAGTGGAATTAAACTATATATCAGTTCACCAATGAAATTAATAGGCAGACAAAAACACCCAGTCCTCAAAGCACAACTCATTTCTATAATAAGAAAAGACTATGAGAAAACCTCTCTGTCAGACTCCATTGGAGATGGATTATCTCGAAATTGTAGCAGTAATCCCAGAAAAAGCTGTTGCTTCATCATTTGCCTCGTGACAGATATAAATAGAAACCAACATGCTTTCTGTCGTTCAAATGGATCTAATTCTAAAATGGAAAACTTCATAGAAAGTCTGAAGAGTTCAAGAGACCAACAACAAAATTGTAACATAATGTTTCCTCTGATCTGAAGGGCTTTAGGGCTCTATTGCTTAATGAATAAAAATACTCTCTTGATGCATTGGACATATGTGAGAACCATTAAATCCTTCTAAATTGGTATAAACTAACTGAAAATGCCATATTACTTTGACAGGGAAAAATTTATAACATTTCTTATAGGTATTACATATAATATGCCTTCACAAAATTCTATATTGATTCTCTTACTGATATTAATTACTCCCTAATGATATATGTATATTCTGAAACTATCATCAGGATTGACTAGATTCAAGTCCAAAGACTTGTTCCTTGTAAAAAATTGAATGTGACTTGAGGTAGAGCACATGTGTGATGTAATCAATAGGGTTTGGGGTCTTAATCAGGTAAGTCAGCAAATGTTTGGACTATCTGTCACTTTGAAATGACTTTCAAAGCAAACCTCAAAAATCTGCTTTGCAGTAATAAGATGTGGGGTTCAGAAAGTCACGAATAATTGGGTTGTTTGATTTGCATCAGAGAAAAAGAGATCTAGTTCCTAGAACTGTCAAAAAAGGGAAATATAACCCCAGCCTGCACTAGTATCTGGGACTCTTAGGATTAAACAGTGTCTGTCATTATCCACCAACTGCAGAAAAGTTACTGTCAAACTTGAGGAAACCTCTGGGAAACTTGGAAAAGTCGCAACTGCCCGATTCTTGCCCTGGAAATTCAAATGTTGTAGGGCTAGGTTTGGGAATCTACATTTTTAATAAGGATCCCACCAAATAGAACATTCCTTAAAAGTAAGGAACTATTCTATTGTAAAAAAAAAATCAGTTGTTTGTGAAAAGAGTTAGTTTTCCTAAGAGAATAAAACTATTTCTAAGAATACTTTTCACAGGAGTATTCAGTGCTAATCACCTCAGACTTCACAGGCATTCAGCATGTAACATGATGACTTTGGGATATATTTCAAACCATTCAGTCCCAACAGAATAAAAGCTTGGTTTTCAATTTTTACTAATTTATTTTTATTTAATAAAATTTCATTGATTTACAATACTATGCAAATTTGTATTATGTAGTAATCCATCTTCACCTCTATGTGTGAATAAGCCTTGCCTCAACTCATCACCAGAGTTCCAGTGCTTCACCAGAGTTTCCCTTTGTCAAAGTGATGCCTCCTACCCGCCCCCCATACCCCCTTCCAAACCCTCTCCCAAAAATATGGCAAACACCATACTTTTCACAGTCGAAGAGTTATTTTTGTTGTGATTTGTTAGTTCATTTGCTTTGGTTATTTATATTCCACATATGAAAGAAACCATCTGGTCTTTGTTTTTATCCTTCTGACTTATTTCTCTAGCATAATCACTTCAGGTTTCATCCATGTTGTCACAAAACACAAGATTTTATCTTGTCTTTCATTTTGTCTTTTTTAGTGGCTAAGTAGTATTCCATTGTGTATACATGCCACATCTTATCCAGTTGTCCATCAATGGACATTAGGTTGAGTCCATATCTTGGCTATTATGAATAATACTGCTATGAACATATAGTGTCACAAATCTTTTCAAATTAATATTTTCCTATTCTTTGGGTAAATACCTAGGAGAGGCATTACTGGGTCATATAGTATTTCAATTTTTAGATTTTTAAGGCATATCTATATTGTCTTTCCTAGAGAATGCACCAATTTACATTCCTATGAACAGTGAATGAGGGTTCTTTTTTGTTGAATCCTCATCAGCACATGTTTTTTTGACATCAATCAAGTACACTTGGTTTTTAAAGTTGTGCCTCATTGTCTGCTCAAATTGAATTTTTTAAAATTAGTTTATTTTTTAAATTGAGACAAGATCAGGATCCCTCCATTAGATATCACATCTGTAGTACACCCACCAACAAATCACCATAGTACTCCAACAGTCTATTGTGCTTCCTCCTCCTTTTTTTTTAATATATATTTTTATTGTTATTTATGTCTTACATTTTGCATTCCCCTTGGGTAGCCCACCACCAATTCACCCGTGATCCATCTCCATGGTCCCTTGTGTTCTTTTCTATTCCATTTTGTGCACTTTTCCTTCCCTCCCTCCGCCTCCCCACCCCGCCCCCCCGCTGATTGTCTCTCTCCTATTTGGTTTCCTTATAGTCCTGTTATAAGTGAAACCATTCGATATTTTTCTCTTTCTTTCTGGCTTATTTCACTGAGTATGATCCCCTCTAATTCCATCCATGTCGCTGCAAATTGCATGTGTTTATCTTCTTTCCATGATGAATAGTATTCCATTGTGTATATGTACC